>CM067370.1:88530792-88710508 GCA_034401795.1 Chaetoderma sp. LZ-2023a | reverse complement strand
CGCATGACACGTGTGTTTTAATAAATTTATAAAGTTGGAAACTAGGAATGGTTGCGATATATAACTATTAAAAAGTTTTTTGTTTTGCTAGCTCAAAAAGTGCCGTGCTGCTGTGGCGCGCAAGCCGGTGTCGGCCCTGATATTATTTTCTATAGCGCAAAACAGGTGCTCAAAATAAGTTCCTGTATTAGCATTAACCTAATGGATGCGCGCGCGTCTGCGTGCGTGCGTCCATGTGCCCGCTCCATTCGTACGTATGTATGCTGTGCTTAGAATAATGTCGTTCAAAAATTGCTGTACCCCCTTTTTCTTGACAATCAGATAATCTCTTCTTGTCTACACCAATTATATTCGCAATGTGTAGGCTACTAATGTTCATGATATTTGAAGATGTACAACCCCATTACAACCAGTCCCACCCACCCCCTATATATATATATATATATATATATATATATATATATATATATATATATATATATATATATATATATATATATATATATATATATATATATATATATATATATATATATATATATATATATATATATATATATATATATATATATATATATATATTATAGGCATGTATAGACATGGTGTAGCAAATAGTAGGGCTATAACATGAATTTCTAACCTTTCCTTATCTTTCGGGAACTAAAAAACACAATTTTCATTCTTCCCCTTTTAATTTGTGCATCCGATCGCAGAGCCTGAGCCCCCTCAACTATGATCAGGCTACATTTTTTATCTTTTGATTTTCCACCTTTAAATTCACTGCAGCGCGCCATATCTATTTGTTTATTTACCTGTTTGTAGCTTGTGTACCTTGTTTGGCTATTTATTTATTTATTTATTTATTTATTTATTTTCGCCTGTTCCGCTTTGTTTCCCGCGTCAAGGGGGATTTGCGTTACCGCGTCATTCGCGTTACGAGTTAATGCCCCTGGTATAACGTCAAAGTCACGTCGTAGTCGTATGATGGCGCTGTTTTTCAATAGCGTCGCAAAGCGCACGGGTATTTCCCATCTTGTTATATCCATTATCTTTGTAGAGAAGTCGGGCATATCGACGAAATGTAGATAGAACGACGATTTTGATTGGGTCGCTCAATTTAATAACGACGCGCGTTGATTGGTTAAAAGCGTTGCTCAGCAAACATGCGCGCCGTGATTTTGGCTAGCTATGTGGCAGAGGGTGTGTCTGGAGTTACGACGTCACGGAGGATTAACCCTCTGCCGGCGGGAGAATGGGGAAGGGGTGGCGACAACCTAAATTGCGGGTGGTTCGGGGCTCTACTCCGGGAAAACTTAAAAATTAATGTACTGAGAAGCCCAATCTGAATGATAAAAAAACATCATTATTTTGCTTCCTAAACAAAATAACCATGTGAAATATCGTCATGCAAAACTTTAAGGGTCTGCAAAGCATTCTTAGATAGTGCATTTATCCCCGTGCCCCCACCAACACTACCCCCCCCCCACCCACCCGTGCGTGCGCGCGTGCGCAATCACATGCGTGTGTCCGTGAGTGTGCGGGCGTGTGTAGCTCGCGGGTGTAAACGCTGGTCCGCGTATTGCTCCACTCCGTTGCACCGCATCATCCTTGTACATGATGCGCGGGAGGTCTGGTTAGCTACGGTTCTCGGGGTTACGGATCCCGTATCGCGACTCCGGAAGGTACAAAGACCGGCTTCTAGAGCCGGTGGAACGATGGGTTCCAGTGGGTCCGTGCAACCATTGTCACCGAGATAATAATAATAACAAGTACACATATTGATGCAAGGCATCAATGGCAAATAGCGTGGCCGGAGATTATTATAATTCAAGTTGAATTTCAAATTCATTTTTATATATAATATACAATTTGCAGTAGCACAACAGGTTGCTCATCAAAGACAGTGATTACATCTAGACCTTGGACCCCTACATAGAACAAAAAATAAATTATACATGTAAAAATGGCACGGCACTATATAATATAGGAAGACGTGAGCTTCAAGTTAAGTTCAATGTACTGTAAAGATATAGCCATTAGACATGTGATAAATTGACAATATATTTGCAGGACAGAGGGAAATTTGTTTATCTTGTTATATTAACATTCAATATTACATAGGTTCTGACTATCATTTACAGTTTCTTACCTTTCCCATGTAGTGCTGATGGTGGTAGCGATTGTAATAATGATAGTTTATTGATAGTGTCATATCTTTAAGATGGTTGTAATGGCATCAACCTTTGATAGTATTAGCTATGGGCTATAGGAAGAAGCAGATTATATTTTGGGGACAGTCCGTCCATCTTACCGTCCATCTTGTTGATCATTTGCGTAAATTCTGGAGTTTTTTGTTTGATAATTTAGATTCTATCTGGAGCTAAATTATAGGATATATAGAAAGATTTTCACTTTATTGCAAGAAATATTTAATGATAGAATTGTGCAATATCAAGTGAGTTCTAGATGGTATTATGTTCGAAAGCCTGGTTACAAACTGAGTACAGAGATTCTGATACTGAATATATAGTAAATTATTAGTATTTGAAAACTGCAGTCATGGACTAAATTGCGTATTTCGAAATTACTTCATAGTAGAATTTTTAAAACTCTATACTTTATTAGCGCATTCATATATATCTATGTAAACATATTGGTGAAATTCTGGAGCCAAACCTATTACAAGCAATATGCCAGGACCTATCGACATCTATCCGATTGTGGCTAATGTGAACCAACTATCTTTGAATGGGGACATATTGTCAATAAGTAACTACATGGACATACTTGGTAATTATGATATTATTTGATGGTAGAATCGTGCAATATCTCGTACAGCACTGGTACATAATAATGCATATTGAGCTCTGCATGGCTAGATGTTCGAAAACTGGTTACAAACAGAGTACATAGATATCGGTACGTAAATTATTGGCATCTGACAACTTTTGGTCGCTACTAAGTTGTGTATTATAAAATTACTTTACGGTGGAATTTTTTCAAATCGATATTATGTTAGCGTATTTATATATCTACCTGACATTTTGGGGCCAAACTTATTACAGACAGTAGGCGACCGAAAACCATGGATCTGCCAAAGCTTGTGCAAATTTTTGCCATGGAGTTGTGTGCTACGAAATTACTTCATGGTAGACATTTTTAAGCTTGATACTTTATTAGCGTATTCATATACCAATCTGACCATATGTATGAATTTCGAACCGAATATGGGCCAAACTTATTGCAGACAGTATCGGACTGAAAATCACTGATCTGCCAAGATTTAAGCCAATTTTCGGTATGGAATTGTAGACTATGGAATTATTTCATTGTAGAATTTGTTTTAATTATGACTATAGCTAGCAATGATATGATATCATATTGTTTACAGCTGAAAGTAATTTAAACTAAATTATACTTTTTAAACTCAAGTTTATATGGGTGAAAATCTGGGGCTGAGCATAACCTACAGACAATAGGGCAGTGAAGACTGTGAATTGGCTAAAATTTATACACTATCTCGAATGTTCAGCCCAGTGTTTTATGCTATAATACATAAGGGAAATGAAACAGACACAGTACCTGGTATTGTCGTCATAATATATTAAACCTTTAGTGTCTAAATTTGGTGAAGAATGTTAAAATATTTAGATATTGAATGTCCATTTGCAGGCCAAGAGAAGACTGTTTTTACAGATTTGTCACTGGAATCTGGAATGACTGTCTCGAGAGTCATTCCAGTGGTACATTATCAAGAACTGTCTTCTCATGGCATGCAATTTGACATGGCTCAAGATCACTGTATGGTCGGTTTGACCAGCTATGCCATGAGGCGGTTAAAATACAATAAGAGATGATGATAGGCCTATGAAGGTTTTAAAACTAATTTGACTAGATGCTGTCGGTGCTTATTGCAGCAGCACAGTTAAATTAGTTTCAAAATATTCAACAGAATGTTTATTAAATAGTAAAGCCATACAATTCGCGCAGCTTACAGACCTTTCAACGTTCCTGATAGCCATAGCTACGTCATTTATTACGTATTTTGACTGTGACGTCAGCCTACATGTGACATAATTGATTATGATGTCCACACTTGCCTGACAGGTTGGATAACATATACCTTCTTTCCATAAGCGAATCAGTCCATTGCGATTGGGTCTACTTGCGTCTGGCAGGGCAATGCTAACTATCTGAATGCTTTTGCTAAAATATGTGGCCACTTATTACAAGTGGGTGGACCACACATTACTAAGTGGTATTGGCCATTAAATGATCAGATTTGTTCATGACAATTTCAAAGGTGGGGTCCATTTCTAGCTAAGCTCTGTCCGTTCTTTTGGCGTGTTGGAATCAATTTATATACTTTGATTGACGACTTCCCAGACTCCCAATTTCAAGGTAACTATACAGGTAAGGTGTTGAATATCCTGAAACTAATTTGACTGGGTGCTTTTACTGCCTATGGTCATAACAGTACCCGATCAAAGTGCCCTGTCAAATTAATTTCAAAATATTCAACAGAATGTTGATTAAAAAGTAGACATAAAATTTGTACACTTGACAGACTATTCAATATTCACGATGGAGCTAGAGACGTCATTCACTAGGTATTTTGACTATGACGCCTGTGAAGCTTTTAAAGGACGCAACTGATTATGGTAAAAAAACCATACAATTCCCAGGAAAATTAGTTTCAAATTTTCAACAAAATTTTGATTAAATACTAAGGCCATACAATTCGTACAATGCCAAGTCAAATTAGTATCAACATATTCAACAGAATGTTGAATATTGTCTGTATGTCAATAAAGATTGTTTGCTTGCTTAGTTTTTTAACACACCGGCAACACGATGACTTCAATTTCTGTGCTAACCTCCCCTATGGAGTGCACCCGTTAGTTTACATTGTTGATCATCATTTCCCCGGTCAGGGATCGAACTGTCATCCTGCAATTCCGCATAGCATCATCAACCCAGACATCTTGCTGCTGGACCACTGCACCAAGGCAAGAATCGGATATACTGATACACTGCCGAAATCATATGAGACTATCTTTTGAATGCACACCGTATGGTTTATTCTATGCCCTCACCCGTTCTCCATTACGACACTGGCAGTAGTTGATTGATGATTGATTGATTGATTGATTGATTGATTAAAATCGGGTAATTAAATCGTAAAGACATAAAATCTGTACACTTGATGGATTATGCAATGTTCCTGATGAAGCTATTTACATCATTCATCACGTATTTTGATTGTGACGTCATCCTACATATGACGTAAATAATTATGACGTCATATGCTTAGGTGACAGATCAGATCCATCCATTATCATAGAGATATCCTATGCCAATTTGCAGACCAAGAGACCGTTGTTTCGTCACTTTATCATTGGATGATAGGCTCAGTTATCGAGCCAGTCATACCAGTGGTAAATTTTCAAAAACGCCTACCTGTTAGATGTAAATGGTAGTTTCTCAAGATTACTACAGAAGCCATTTTGGTCAGTTTGATCGGGATGACTGTTGAAGTGGCGGTTAAGAGATGTACGTGGGTACAGTGGGACAGATCACAATACTATTTTATTTCTGATGCAAATGTACAGTCAGCAATTAGCCCAGGCCACCAGCTAGTAGTGAAACTAGCCCCAATAGTGCGGGTATGCGTTTAATGCGTACGAGAAGTCTAGACAATATATCCTAAATCTACGATTCCAATCTAAATAGAGACGCTCTCGTTAATAATAATAATAATAATAATAATAATAATAATAATAATTAATATATATATATATATATATATATATATATATATATATATATATATATATATATATATATATATATATATATATATATATATCGCTCTTGTTAGTGTTAGATCTGGCGGGAACGTGTATGACCACAATCCCTATTGAAAAATGGCAGCACCGGCAATGGACCTTTCCAGTCTTAGCTATGCCCCACTCACCTCTAGCTAAGCTCCACCCACACTTCACAGTGTTGGGATCGATCGATCACCGGGAATGCCCTGACTATCAGTTTCCTAAAATCTATACAGGTAAGGCGCTGAATATTTTGTAACTAATTTGACTGGGTGCTGTTGCTGTCTATGGCAGCAACAGCACCCAGTCAAATTAGTTTCAAAATATTCAACAGAATATGTATAAAATAGTAGACATGCAATTCTTACAACAACTCATAGTCAGTCTTCAATGGACCTTTCCAATCGTATCCTTCGATTATATGACACCATATGACATCATAGCCAACTAAGTGACGTGCATGCTGACATCATAATCATTACGTCATAAATGATTCTATTTGGCCCGTCTTTAACGCTTAATCGTCCAACACGTTGTAAGAATTGTATGTCTGCTTTTTAATAAACATGCTGTTTAAGATTTTGAAACTAATTTAGCTGGGCGCTGTTGCTGCCATAAGCAGCAACAGCACCCTTACGGCAGCAACAGCACTGAGTCAAATTAGTTTCCAAATATTTAACAGCTTACCTGTATAGTTTTCTGGAAATTGATAGCCAGGTATTTCAGGGATAGATCGATCCCAACACGAGCGAGGTGTGAGTGGAGCTTAGCTAGATGTGGGCGGGGACTAGCTGAAACTGGAAAGGTCCATTATGTGTCCGTGACGTACTTGTCTAAGTAATTCATAACGTCATGATGACGTCATTGATTATGATGTCATTCTACACGTCACGTAGTTGATTATGACATCATGTGATGGATGGAGAATGTGCAATGGTCCATTCTAGACACAACCAAGTGAATGTGTAGCGCTGAGCGGCCACGGAAAGAGATGATAGGCCTACACTCACATCCGTCGTTGTCCTCGTGATTTCTATACACACCTTGAACCATGACTTCCCAGAGTCCCATTTTCACGGTAACTATGGGGTGAGCTTTTGAATATTTTGGAGACTAATTTGACTCGGTGCTGCTGCTTATTAAATAGTAAATCTCTTCAATTCGTACAGCTGAAGTACTTTTCAATGTTCCTGTTGGATATAGCTACGCCAGTGATTAAGTAATTTGACTGTGACGTCACCCTCCTGGGGACGGGTTGGTGGCGGGGTGGGGGTGGGGGGACTAATTCATTATAACGGCAAGGCTCTACAATATCTGACCGCTCTTGCTAAAGTGTGCTCACTTATTACAAGTGATTCGACTGATTAGGCTACGTTATACAGCTCATAAATAAGTTAATATGTTTATGTAAACAATAAAGCTGAAAATTGTCTACATGTGTGCAGCAACGGTTTACGACAGCAGTTTCCAAAATGAATACAAGTTATCATATAGTTATCATATGTAGATAAACGTTTGTAATTTCAGCGATGTATGCGTTAGGTTTTAAACCATTTCTGTCATTCTTACCGCCTCTCAGTATTACCGTATTTCCCCTATTTATTTTTACCGTAGATTTGTAGTTCCGTATTTTGCATGCTATTTAAGCAGAATTTCTATTCCAATTAACAAAAAAATAGTTTACTTGAGTTTTGGAGACTATATATATATATCTGATCGTCTGCGTCAGATGTCAGTCAGTCAGTGAAGATCCAGCAGTCTAGACATCTATCCCACCTACCACCCCCCCCCCATATAGTGAGCGCATACGTATGAGCGATCAAGCCAATATATATCCAAAATCTATGGTTACAACTAAACATAGAGGCACGCTCTATCTATCTCTAGTTAGCTGTTGAAGACCACAATCCTTTGCGCAAAATGGCCGCGCTTATACGCAGTTCGAGACACAACCCTAATATAATCGTAGCCATGAGCGGCCACGCAATAATAAGTACATTTATACCGCGCGAAACTCCATGCAGTAGCATGCTCTAGGCGCATACAATATGAAAAAACATTAAATTTAATTTAGTGAATAAGATTGAGTGAATAGGAATGTTTTTAGACTAGATTTGAAAGTGGGCACGGTAGGAGACAATTTAAGGCTTGTAGGGAGATTGTTCCATTCAGTAGCAGCGGTAAAAGAAAAAAGATCTTTGCTCATACGTTGACATTTTTGCACTAGGAATTTTGAGCAGATACTTATTTTCAGATCGTAGCGAACGGCCGGGATAATATGGCTGCAGAAGGTCAGACAGATAGGTCGATGCCGTATTATTTATACATTGATAGGACAGGCAAATGATCTTATACCGAATTCTTTGAGTTATTGGTAGCCAATGTAAGTCGTATAGCACGGGGGAGATGTGCTTATATTTTCCACAGAGGGATACTATCCTAGCTGCGGCGTTTTGGACTGATTGAAGCTTCTGAATGAGTTTTTTCGGCGCACCTGATAGCAGCAGGCTGTTGCAATAATCTAGCCTAGATAAGACCAATGAAGCTACAAGTTTAGTGGTAGCCTCTCTAGTCAGGTACTTTCTGATGTTACTGATGTTTCTCAGTTGAAGAAAGCACACCCTGAACAGATTATTGACTTGCTTATCCATACTAAGCTCGCAGCCCAAAACAACCCCTCGGTCTTTTACCTTACTAGACAAACTAACAGGTCTAGTACCAATAGTGATGGCATTGAGCTCAATTTGTGCACGCCTAATAGATGGACCCACTAGCAGTATTTCTGTCTTATCACCGTTAAGCTTTAGCATATTAGTGTTCATCCACGTTTTTATATCTTGACAGCAGTCTGTTATCTGTTTGACGGCTTCGGCCACAGCGGGTGCTGATGGTTGGAAACTGTGTATAAGCTGAGTATCATCAGCGTAGAAATGGTGTGACAGGCCGTGATTGTCTATGACTGATCCCAGCTGCTTCGTGTAAAGGGTAAATAGTACAGGTCCCAGTATGGATCACTGTGGCACACCACACGTGAGTTCAACTGGAGTAGACTGGATACCGTTAACATAGACTGATTGATACCTGTCAGTTAGATAAGAATGGAACCAGTCCAAAGCAAGTCCTGTGACTCGAAATTCATCTGTCAGACGTGCGAGGAGATTCTTGTGCTCGATTGTAGCTCACAGTCTCATCCCAACTGTACGTGTCACCGGTATGTTGACCCATTAACTAATGTAAAAGGTTGGGCATGATGATATAATTAAAAGTAATGACTATATAAACAATGGTACTCGTTTTCTAGTAGATGAGCAAAATAATACAGTACATAGAACCAACTGGTGTTCTTTCTACGTGGGCTCGCCGAAGGTACCACACAGATTCGTAAATCGGCAGAGGTATCCCTGCAAGGGAGCATCGCAACGAGACTACTTGAATAGTTTAATATAAACCAATTATACCCCTAACACATACAAAATATTATTTTTGCGAGAGGAAAGTGCCTCGCACGGGCCTCGTCACAGGAAAATGCGTTCAATGACAAAGCGGAGGAAAAGCGCTGGCAAAAAGGGCCACTCTTTTGTTCAAACAAAAAGCTATGTGCAGTGGTCAATCCAAGTGAAGCTATAATTAATGTGATGCACGCTGGTTTACGTGAAGACGGGTTGGATGATTTCCGAAGAATTCATAGGTCACCATCTTATGTAGGTCCAAAAATACTGAATTGGTAGTTGGCGCTTTATTTATGCGGGCCTTCTGCTAAAGTCTAACCTACCCTTTAGTTGTTAGATACGTTCCCAAGCTTTGGCCACAAGTGGCAGGGATTACATGTTACGGAGCAACAGCTCCCGAATCATATTCCGGGAGGGATGGTCACCCTCGCACCATAGCCACATATAACATTACAAGGACAATTTACAGTTCACATAAGCAATTTAGAAAGCGCAATAGTCTTTATGGTGAGACAGATATTCATCACTAGTGACCTTCCATTGATGGCGTGGTGGGTTCTAAGACCGCACCCAGTCTTTACACCGAATTGGATGGAGATCTGCGTCTCGTCCGTCACCCATGTATTACGGAATTAACCTTTCACCTGTCATTAGGGTTAAGTTCCAGAATGCCCAGAGATGCACTGCAGGCCGCGGTTACATAATATAATTTCTTTTCGCAGTGCTTCCAACATTGGCGGGGGTTTCAAAACTAACTGGTATTCGAAGATACAGGGGGAGTGTATGCTAAATCAGCATTTTAGTTATCACCGCTCGGAAAACCCAATAGTTTCCCAGAGTCAGAACCTGCCAACATGTCGATTGGGAGTCCAGCCAATTATTAAGCCATGCGGCTGGAGGAGCGTAGAAAGAGACAATCACTTGATATTAATAAGAGGCCCTAAGGTAATTGGCCAATTTATACAATCTAGCCGGTGTGCGAGGTTACATAGCCGCCACAGCTGGAAAAGAGGCATATACAATGTGTCTCTTACGGAGAGATTGTCCCTAACTACTTTAAACCTATCATATCGAGCTAATATATCCAGGTTTAGTCGGTCACATGTCAGGTTCGAGCATGGTGAGCATGATCAGTGACCTCAGTGTAAAATTGATGCTGGGGGTAGTAGTGATGCGGATATAATGTTGCTGTATAGTATTGCCTAGCGTACTGAGTCCTAGAGTTTTTATATATAAACAAAACAGAATAACTTGGATGGCTACTTGTCATATACATAACTAACTAATCCAGTGCTGACAGTATATCAGGTCATAAGACCTTACGGTGCTTGTTAGTTGTAAGCACATGGAAATAAAGATAATATATACAGTATGAAACAGAAAATATAAAAATGCGGTCTTTAAGACCGGGTAGGCACCTATTGGTCATCAGTACCTATTACGGAAATAACGAATAGTACAATAGTATAGTTACTTGAGTACCTATTGGTCATCGGTACAGTAAGCGTTCATAAATCATGGAAATGAATACACTACAGTTGAGTAGCGTGAGGTGGCACGATTCCGAAGTTGCAGGGAAGATTTCCGCAAGCAGAATGTTGATGCGGCTCACTCTCAAGACGGTGAAGAAGAATAGTTATAGAAAGATGTCCATTAGATAGTCAGAATAACTGATACATAAATTTACACAGTATGTTATAAAGTTTCCGTCCGACGACGGTAGTTTTAAAGTTACCCGTAACATAGAGGGCTACAGTGGTAATTAAATATGCATGCACATTTACTGGGTAACTTGTGTGGGATACGTCGCATAGCTCCTGCGACACCCCGGGCAGAGTCCCACCAGACTGTGGTCTAAAAGTTAATTAACACACGACATGCTGCACGAAAGTTTGATACCACTTTTCAGCGTGGTCCGAAAGATCCGTCGAGTTATCCACCAAGAATCACCTCGGCTCTACATCATGTAGAATTACATCGGGACCGCAAGGCCCATCCGCAGAGACGCTCCTCTGTGAATGTTCCGGAAAAGGGAGTCTTCTATTAAATTAATTTGCCCTCGGATGACCGTCTGAGAGCTTCCAAAATTGTATCGCGGATGTTCAAGGCTGCTAACCGGCGCAGGAGATCTCAATTCCGAAGGGCACAGCTGCGTACAGTCAGTCAGCAGTTATCCCACCTCCAGTACTGTGTCAGAAGCAGGACGCTCCGGCCAATCAGAGGGCGAGCAGTAGCCAATCAGCGTGCAGCTAGAAAGGGTGACGTGGCGATCACGTGATCAACGCCTTCCCCCACTACCCCCCCCCACCCCGTTCATTTAATACATACACGCGATTACGACGTCAAAGCAATATTGTGAAAATAAGTTAGTTAAGTCAGCCATTTAAGGATAACTCGAAAAAGGTAAAAAAGTTCTGAAATCCTCGTTTCATTCCGATCCTGATTGGTACCAGCACGAGAATAGTGTGAGTTGACGAAATCACTAGTACCAACTCGGTACACTATAAGCACTCTCCCAATACTGACACGCGTTGCCAGGGAAGCTCTGACGCGTGCCCTACGCGTTCTTACGGCCATTTTAACGAAACCTCTCATAGGGCTTTATACACGCGTACTATCCTACTCAGGGGGGGGGGGGGGGGGGGGGGGTTCGTGCTTGGAACGTACCCGGAGCGGTCATCCTGTACCCAGCCTGGCTGGGACGGTTCGTACCCGTCCGGTCGATCCGTGCTACACCGTGGTCACTTAGCTAGGTCACTTAGCTATCGTAATTGCTTATTTTGGCTTTCAATCTACTGCTAGGAGCATCCCCAACCCACGGCATCGCGGTCATGCATTATGATTTTGACGTCATAACCCGCGACATTGACTGTCGTTACGTCATAATTAAATTATTAAATGACATTAATTTTGTTTTCATTACATAAAATGCTGAAGCTATGCCATCATTATGAATGTAAACGCAGATTGTAAAACGCCAAGATTGTGACCTTAATCTACACATTAACGTTGTAATTACGCGTTGCATTAAGTGTGTTCACAATACAAAAAAATACAATTTCTGTAAAATTGTGCAATTTAATTTTCATTTAAAGGTCTTGTGAGGACTAGATACTCGATCGCTCTGATTAACTTGACAATCATAATACAGATTCTCCTTTACTAGAAGAACAAAATGCTTTTAAAATTTGTGTAATCGGCCCAGCCAAAGCTGAGATACGCCTATAGCAACCACCTTGACAACCAAACGTTTTTAGCTATCGCGTTAGAGTTGTGACGTCACACCGGGATGACACCAATTCCTGTTAGTCTAGATTATTATCTCGGGGAGCATAGCTAGGCTCTCTACTGCTGCGCGTATTAGGCAACTATGCACCTATTCTTTGACAATTCATTGTTCACACAGGGACACTACATTGTTCGAGATGCACAGAAGTTCAATAATATCGAAGTCCATGATATTTTTGTTGATTAAACTTAAAGGACAGACCTCATGGTCACGGTGCCTGACATCACAATTCTAACGTATAGGCCTGTTAGAGGTGACAGTAACATCGGATTTCGTGTACGTGAATTAGGCTATATTTAATCAAACCCACCCACACACTTCTTGGAATACAATTCTACAAATGCATATATATCTTATCTTTCCGGATTGACTGCAGCGATTTTGCATAGATGATATAGGCATGCATACAACAAATGCACAACTTTTTAAATGATAGTTAAGTAGGCCTACACCGCTCAGTGCACGTACGATTGCAATTTACCATTGTGTAGGCTTATGAATAAATTTATGATTGCAATATAGCATTTACTCCAGTTATGTGTTTAAAATTAACTAAGATGTCGGGTAAATATAAATTTAATCTAAACTAATCTATTTGCGTATAGTCTACATTGACATATTATTGACAGCACACGGTTTGTTTACAATTTAAGCAGCGGTTGAGGTGCGTAGCAAGGCTTTCACTGCCGTCCGCACGCTTAAATAACATAATGTTGAATATTTTGAACATAATTGGGTTGGATTTCAACCCAAATTGTGTTCAGAATATTCAACATAACGTTTCTTGTATCGTGTTCATATGGTTCTAACTAACATATTTGTGTTTTTGCTTTGGAAGCATTTAAACTTATTTATGAGCTGCACTGTAAGTAAAGATGATACGCTAGCGATCTCTGAACATCTGTCAGTTCACCTACCTATTTAAAATTTGCTCATCGGCTACACTTTTGCTTTTTCATAACATTGAAATATGAGTGTATGCTACTTCCATACATGGAAGAAGTTGGTTTGAAAAACGATATAGTTCATATGGTTGTCACAGGTGTAACGCCCCCCCCCCCCCCCACACACACACACACCAACGTACGTGTTGACCCGTACATGCCTCTATATTATTATTATTATACAAACACATTGCCAAAAGCTTATAGGTAAACAATTACATTCTAATCAGTAATCACGGGAAATTTCACATGGGACACACTGACACACTTATTGTACATTCGTAATCTTCAGAAAAAGTTGTAACTGCACTCTGTAGCATATACATTTAGATATGAATAACAGTACAATTACAGCCATCGTCAACCTCTCACACCCACCTCGATCATCACACTCACATCCATCCATCCCAGATATTACATAGTACACCCTGTCCTTTCAAGAATGATAATGGATCCGCAATTAAGCATACTAGACTACAGAGTATTTGTCACATGCATTGGAATATTGCCGATTTTCAGCATTGCCCATGGTTTACCGTAGTTATAGGCCTATTATTATGCGAATATAGCTATCCATGAAACCATTAAAAATGATTAAATATCAATAAATAAAGACTTACCTTCAACCTGACATAATTTATGTTATGGTAGGTGAAGTCTATCCTGTTAAACGCACGTTTAAAAATATGTTACCTTTGTACTACAGACAAAGAAATATTGGCCCAGCTCACAGCGCCGTTCCCGGTGTGACGTCATAGCGAGTGGTGGTGTGATTCAGATTGAGGCGTCATTTAGTCTCGTTATTTGGGCTGCCTAACATATTTCTTTCACTCCAAAATGACGCTATTGTGTTTAAATAGTGTAGTAGACCATACAATTAAATGAAACTCGTTATTGACCGCAAGTCCTCACAAGACCTTTAAAACATTCTAGCGAGGACCACCTGACACCATTTTATCCATCTTTAAGCGGTATTACGCAAGTCCGGACATAAAATGCGCTCGAACAACAGTATTAGCTGTCTATATTAACTAATACCGACATAAGACATTTAAGATGTGATTAGTGCTTAAGTTTAGGCATAAAGTAATACACTTACGAACAACCGGCACTTGAATAAAAAGCCAAACATGATATCAAAATTCAAGACAATTATTTTTTAATATTCTATTTTTTCAGCCTACTGAGGGGCGTCCAGCAGATTTCATCCCACCACTGGTAGGCGAATCTCAGGAACAACTTGGGATAAATAACTCCAATAATATCGAGACTATAGATATCAGAGATGGGCCAGTACAAGAAGATCATATCGGTTGCCGAACCATCATTAGTGGTGATACATGCAGCATGAACAACAGCAAGGACCTGGACTGGTATGAACAATGGTGTCACAACACACTGGACTCTGGACGGTACAGTGAACGCGAAGAAAGTGGCAGCCGTCGCGACAGTAGCAGTCCCCTGTCTTCCAACAGTACGTCCCATCAGAATGGCAGTGACAATAGCAACACTAACTGTGTACGTCACCGTCGTCCTTATCGAAGCACTAGTAGTTGTACCAGACCGTTGGATGCTATGTGCGATCTGGACCGAATGTTAGAACTCGGTTTGGACCCGACTATTATATACGAGAACATACTGGCCTCAAGCGAGTACCCAGATATATGTACATGCATTGCAGAACCGAGCTCGCTGTCGTTCCAACGTTAGTAAAACAAACCCGTAATTCATGCAGTCAATAATCAGGCTCTACAGATATGATCTGGGAAAAGACACTTGGTGAATTTGAAAACGGGTAATGTTTGCTATGTGCAGTGACAGCTAGTAGCAATGACGTTAAATGCTGAACACCAGTTCATATGCAGAATTAATAATAGACACTAACAATTTAATGGTCCAGTTTTGTTATCTAATACTTGTACACTTAGTACAGGACAATTCGCATAAATCCGTGACCAAGGTGTGAAGTTGGTCTGACATGTTTAAATGTTAGGCTACTTTAAAAATTAACTGTGGGCTAAGACCGCAAGGCGGCAAGGTGAGGAAATCCAAGATATGGCCACCAAAAGTAAAAAAGTATTAATTATTCAATTATTCATCCAATCCTTGGCACAAAATGCTCAATAATCTGTCCAACTATATGTTTTCAAGGTTAGTCATTTCACTAAGTCTCGGATAATGAATTGAGGTAGCAGATAGAGTTTGGAGCCAAATTCCAAAATGGTTGTTATAATTTAGAAACTTTTAATTTGACCTCGCTTGAATGTCATGTGCATAGATAGGCCTACACGTCATGTGGTGACTTGGGTGATCCGATAGGTCACTCAAGGATCAATGACGTCACATGTTCAGTAATTGGTAATACTGTTGAGACATGTATATATTTAATTGGATGTAACAATACACACTAACCAGCTTACCAAGTTATCATGTTAAAATATTATATGGTTCGAATTACAAATGTATTTTATTGAATGTATTTAGAATTTTAGGAATAGATCTTTTCCCCAACTCACACACATGCACACACGCACGCACACGTACAGTGTTATAGACAGGTGGTAGGAGGTGGAGAATCACCAACGGTAGCAGGACAAAATTTCATCCAACTTTTCTAGAC
Organism: Chaetoderma sp. LZ-2023a; assembly: GCA_034401795.1. Lineage (NCBI taxonomy): Eukaryota > Metazoa > Mollusca > Caudofoveata > Chaetodermatida > Chaetodermatidae > Chaetoderma > Chaetoderma sp. LZ-2023a. Next base: position 88,694,375 of record CM067370.1, on the reverse strand, counting down.
AATTCTTTGTGTAGATTACGAATCTGAAAGGTGATCAGCCAGGTTCGAAGGCCTTTCCGAGATATCGAGGGGGTTCAAAGGTCAACAAAGGTCAAATTTGGCCAATTATAACAGCTTACTATACAATAAACACTGGAGATGTGGTACTCAGGTTTATTCATCAACATTTATCGGTGTCCAACAGGCTTTCTTCCTCATCCGAAGGAATGAAGAAATGTAGTCATTTCTTGAGATGGCATGGATGTCAAGCAATGCCTGTTTCTGAAGTTCAGTGAATTGATATTGAATCAGATTAAACCGTCACCGACCCTTGCCACGCCCATGATCTATGATGGTGTTTTAATTTTCACATTTGGTGGCTAGAAAACTGATTGGAATGTCTGTATCACCAGAACTTGAACTTACTATACACAGATTGTCGGACTATTAGAATTTTCATCTAGTGCATATTTGATCGTTGTACCAGCCTCTGTCTAGTCAGTTGCCAGAGATGTTACTTCATCTGAGCAGTATGATGTTATCTTCATGCAGACATTCACCTTTGCATAGTGCAGAACACGGTCTCCACGGGGAATTACATCTTCACGGAGAACCTGTTCAATAAGCTCCATCATTCTCTCTTTGTTCCTTTCATTGCACATAAATTGCCCAAATCCAGCCGGAATTCTGATATCAGGCTGCATAGGCTGTGCTCATCTGACAGCCCTCTTGGACTTCAGCTTGTTATTGAATCCGTATTGTATGTATTACACACGAAGTAGATCACCTCAAAATGTAGGTGTATGTTGGCCATAATTATGCTAGCTAACAACCATAATGTGTCTGGTACATTCACCAATCACGCAAACTGAATTTTCAGGAAGTTCATGGGCTGTATTCATCAAATTCAGTGTTGTGAGTGCAACTACCGTCATCTTGTTTTGGTGTTATTTGACAAGTGCCATCTGCTGTCGCTAGCGGTACGGGTCTTAAAGGATAGATTAATGATTTATCCAAATCGACAGACATGTTCTCGTTAAATGACTTTGCTGCCAGTAATTCTGTCTTTGTATTTGCTGGCTCCGAGTAGGGAGATTTCCAAGGCCCCATGTGCTGGTGTCTCTTCTGGGGTCCTTAGAACATGGCCAAACATGGACCATCTTTGCTGGGCGACTTTTACAGACAGCGGAGACGTAGTCCACATCTTGTATAGTGCATCGTTGGACATTATGCTGTCTGGCCATCGGTGTCCAGTGATGGTGCGTAGGTGTTTGCGGTGGCAGGCATCAAGTTTTTCTAGAGCTGCCCAGCTGTTACAGTTATACAGCATCAAGGATACGCATGTTGCATTGTATAGCCATAGCCTTTTTATCAAGGACATCTTTGATCTACGAATCCATAGCTTCCAGAAGGACTGGAAAGCTATGTTTCCCCATGACGCATCGTGCAGCAATGTCAGCAGTGCTGCAAAGCAGTGCGCCCATGGTTTTACTTTTCATCCATTGTTCGCCACCACGAAGAGGGTCGTCATTTTCGTTAGTTTCATGCTTTGTAGATAGGTATTTGTGGCTGAATCTGTGTTGGATTCATTCATAAAGAGATTCTCAATTTTTAGTTTGCTTGCACCTATTGGGAGAAATTCGTCAAGGTGTTTCTTTTTCTCGTCTATGAAATCCACATCGTCGGCATATCCCATCTCTGGTGGCATACCCAGTATTGTCACTGGGCAGTTTGGTCTTGTGGAACTATCCCGCACAGATTTCAATGTGGCAGCAAGGTAGCAGGTGAAAAGCACCGGAGATAGACCATCTCCCTGTGAGCAGCCGACTGATGTCTCAAACTCTACAGACTTCACTGACTTGACTCGTACTCTCAGCTTGGTGTCTGTAAGCAGTAGTCTCACACTAGTCGTAGCTCATCTTCATTGCAACTGGCCTGGCATAATACATCTATGATCTGTGAGCATTTAATTGAGTCGAAGGCTCGTGACATGTCAATGCCCATTTTGTGGAAATCCCAGTGTTTGGACATGACTACTGACACAAGCATGCGTTGAGCCCATACAATGTCTGCACAGCTGCGTCCACGTTTGAAGCCACTGACATGATCCGGTGAAGTCGTCGATCTTGTCTCGGATGCGGCACAGAGTAAAATTGGATAGGATTTTCCATATGGTATCGAGGAGCACAATGGGCCGCAGATTGGCTGGTTGGCCAGGTGGTTTCTTGGGACTGGGTAGTCCGAGAAGAGTCCCTTGTGCTACAGCATCGATGGGAAGGTGGTGCATAAAAGCTGAAAAGATTAGGTGCATGATCGGTTTTGAGATAATGCCACTTGCATACTTGAATAGTTCTTTGCTCATGCCATCAGGTCCAGATGCACGTCCATTTTTTCAGGGCTTTAAGTGCCTTCTCACCTTCTGCTGTTTTAATTGGTGTTAGTAATGGCCTGGGTCTCCTGAGAACGGGTGCACTCATCGTTGTCAGTGAACTGTTCCTTGAACCGTGCTCGGATTGCCTCAGCTTTTCCCTAGTCAGTCCCGATAAAGTGTACTTCAGAGTTATGTACATTGACTGGTAGTGTGTAGTCAGCTCGGGCTGCCCGAAACATTGTGTGACAGTCATCCGTGGCAGTGATTTCATCTGCTAGGGAGTCTGCTTGTTGAATAGCAAGATCTTTTGAGCGTTCGCTAATGTGACGCAGAATGTTATTGCGCTCCCGGCGTAGTTTGGTGCGGTCTTCACTTTGGCCACTTTGATAGATGTGCAGCCGTAATGCTTTCTGCTCTGCTGACAGTTTTACTACTAGAGGGTCGTCAGTATACCTAGTTTGGTTGTTTTAAGAACGCCTATGGTGCTGGTAGCTGATGATTCTATAGATTTCAGTATTTTGGTCAGGGCTTCATTTGGATCGGAGCTGACGTCGATGTTGGCTAGCTGCTCCCTAAGGACCTTTTTGTGTGACATTTGAGTGTCAGTGTCGCTGATAAGCTTGGGTAGGTTGTAGGTGACTCTACCCTCTTGCCTGATATGGCGTTTATATATTAGGTAGAGATCGTTCATCTAAAGGCGTGGAATGACTGGCTTATGGTCTGAATTGAGGTCTGTGCCTCCATATGAACGAGCGTTCCGGAGTAATGGTTTTGCTTCTGTCTTGCATAGTATGAAGTCTATTTGATTGAAGACAGCTGTTGTAGCCTTAGAGCCTTTTGGGGCTTTGCGATCAGCAATGTGTCCGGTCCATGTTGTCCGGTGATGGCATGGGTATTTGAAAGCCGTATTTGTGGGAAATAGGCCATTGGAACTAAGGAATGCCATCAGTGCATCTCCATTGCTGTTGTGTGTGCCCTCTCCATATGATCCCGTGCATAAGCCAAGTCATGGCCTTTTGTCCGCAATTCCGAGTTTACCCAGCTTGGGGTTGAAATCTCCACACATGAACAGTTGCCATCTAGCTGGGAGTATTATTGCGGAGCTCAGTTCTGCACAGAAGGAATCTAATATTGCCGGATTCTCTTTGGCTTTTTCGGTAGTTGGGCCATATGCATTGACAATGCAACACTTAGTAGTGGTGTGTTTTTGCATAAGTATAGCCAGGTCAATGAATGCAACGCAATCACTGACGTATCCAAAACTAATGACATGGTCCAAGACCCTTGGTCCGATTACAAAGCCTAAACCCCGGTATGTGGCGTGTTTTTGCTCCATGAGCACTAGCTTATGGCCTCTCTGTAGTTGCTGCTCTGAGTGTTTTGCTACTTTGGTCCCTTGAATGCATGTAATATCGATATTATAGTGTTCACACTCTTCACCTAAGGTTTGCCTCTGGTATTGCACTCAGACAACGTAATTCCACGCAGCTATGGTAAGCTCCTGGGAAGATCGCATCGTCCGAGGATGTCGAGCACAGTTTCTTGTTTGAAGGTTAGACGGAGGAGACCGGCGTGGAGGTGTCAACTTCCCCCCCCCCCACACCTGCCCTTGATAATTGATAAAAAAAACAAAAAAAAAACCGTGGAGTTTCACCATTCCTTTTGGTTTCGGGAATTGGATGCTCGTTGATGTGTTGACAAAACGTGCTCCCTGACATCATCAGGTAGGGACTTGCCTGAGACGATGTTGAACAGTTTCCTGGGGTCAATGTTAGGTCATCATCAGTTAGAGGCTTGCCTGAAAAGATGTTGAACAGTGTCCTGGGGTCAATGTTAGGTGAGATTGCATTGATGAAATCTGACTCGATTACTTGCATCATCCTTTAAACACGAGCCTCTGATTTAGGAATTTCTTGTTGTCGTAGGCTTTTCCTTCAGCTTGTATTGTGACCCGTGTCATCGAGATTGGCGATCTCGAGGAGAGGAACCCATAACATACGTCAATGGATGGTCAGCAGCCATCTACTGTATGTTGTTTCCTGCTGAGTCAATCATGAGTGAAGTTTTTGACACAACCTGGTGTTTTCGAATTCTTTATGAATGTCTTGCTCTCCATCTGCGTCAGTTAGATGTCTGATTCCAGCGTTGTTCTTACAGACAGACATGCCTTGGCTCAGAAGCCCATCCTTAGCACCACGATGCGTATCATCAAGTGTTATTAGTTTGTTTATAACGAAATGGCAAGGAACCTGTGCAGCATTGGAGTCTAAGTTCATACTCATTACTGTTTATCGAGAAATGGCGTGTATGTTGCTGATCAACAGCTTCAATGTAGATTGTCTAGAACTGTGGAGTCTTGCCAGTCTCATTGAAGGCACTGGTATTTTGTCTGCTGGTATTGCTGTTCAACACTTGGAAAGGCTGAAGGTTCCTGAGCAGTAAATGTGGGAACCTTGTTCGGAACAATGTCTACAAGTCCATACAACAATCTATCTTCATGTTTTCCACTGAGCACGCCTTTGATTGTGCCACACATGCTTAACACCACCTGATACATATCTTCAAATCCGCTGCCAGATACAAACTTACCAATTATTCCAAAGAATTCCATTTATGGCATACATATCGTCAATATGGATGATGACATTGTCGACTTCCCTCGGATTGTTCCATATGGCATGATAGAATGTGGCAGCAGCACCTACATCGGTAATTATGTAAGTGTATTGAATATTGAATTGGGCTTCCATCTGAAGAAATTGCTTTATGCATTCCAGTATAGTTGGATACTCTGTGAGAGGACTAGTGAATGGTAGCAGAAATGTAATCAATGTCGCTTGAGACGATAGATCTTCTTGCAGCTGAATAGCCCAGCCACAAAGCAAGGCAATGACTGCAATGTTGACAGCGTAGTCCGGACAAGCACAACTACAGTTCTTTCCAGGGCATGTCGCCTTGATGGTTGAATAGCAGGTGTGGGGCACAACACTGAGTGTGAGTTTCTCTCGTGGAATCCAATTCCATGTGCAGTATGACTACTTCCAGTATGAATACTTCCTGTAGCGTTTTTCTTCTTACAGTCAAAATTGTCCCGCCAAAAAAAACCGTTGGAACAGTGTCCTTCACAGAAAATGGAATCAAAGGTAGACAATATCATCTGTTTGCTATATTTGTTGAGCTAGTTCAGCTTGTGCCGTTTCAATCAGTCAAATTTGCTTATAACTGATGGCATGCCCAATCTTCCAAGAACAGAAACTACAGCTTTCTGTCCAGTCATGTTGTGTAGCCCCATTCATAGCAAAGTATTTTTCCATGTCAGAAACTTTCTATTGGAAAAGGCATAGATCAAATCGTGTAAGAAGTATACAGCAATCTTTCCCGATTCATCATCCGCTGTGTTGTGAGGATTCCAAATCTATCAGTTTCATGAGAAGGTTTGCCAGACATTCGGTGGATCTGCGGTTTTGTGCTCCTAATGAATCGCTAGTCGGGCAAAAGGAATGGATGAAATCTCATCCAACTTTTCTAGTCCATGTAGTCTACGAATCGGCACAGTAGAAACATTAAAATATATATATATATACCCTTAATTTAAGCATCATTTTAATTGTATTGTATCGGTTTTGCACTGATTGGTATGTGTTGATCTTTCACCCATTGAGCTACGGTTAACCCCTCAAATGATTTGATTTGTTTCAATAAAGATTAAACACATGAAAGCATGACAGTAATAAGAACACTGCATTTTAGCTTTCAGAATTATTTCTATAGTATACTATTATAATTGGTCACATTTGACCTTTATTGACCTTTGACCCCAAATATCTCGGAAACGCCCCCGAATCTAGCTGATCACCTCTTGGTTTCGTTATCTACACAAAAAACTGGTCTCGAAAATTTGAATGAAATTTTGTCCCTCTTCCGGTGGTGATCCCCCCCCCCCCCACCCCCTCATACCACCAGACTATTATCTCTATTTGTACGTTCAATTGTGTCTTTATCATGTTAGGTATATACTAGTATCTATCTTTTTAAAGGTTATAGGAAGTGTAGAGACTGTTGGAACATGTCAATTAACTATTTACGGATTTGGTAATACCTATTTTAGCCACCGTCACCATTGAGAGGTGTTGGTCACACTAATACGAAGATGCCCGACCCGACACAACTCAACAGCATTTCGCCGATAATCGTGTTGGTGTGGCATGGCAGTTGTATCAAGTTGCGTCATGCCGTAGCCTGTCGGCCTGAATGAGCATATTCGATCGTAGGTGGTTGTAGTTGGCCGTAGTCGTTGCATGTCATGTTGGTGTGACCGCGTTCACAACAAAGCTAAACTGTAGTTACCTTGATTAGCCAACCAACTAACAGCATCAAGTCACATGCTCGTTTTTTTAAGATGGCGAACAGGTGGGCTGAGGGAACTGGAAGATACACTTTGTTATTATTTATCGGAATGTGAAGGTAATCGACGAGTGTTTCAGTATCGAAAGTCCTGTTGATTGCTTTGAGAAAGATTTGATTGCAACAAATTTCATCCAAAGTGTTCTCAAAATATTTGGTAAAACTCACTCTTGATTAGTTGAAAAATAAACAATTACAGTGAACATTGGTGCTGGCATAACAATCAATAACAACTTTTACTCAAATGATTATCAAAATATTTATCATTGTTCGTTAGCATTTTATAATATAGTACTTCATAGAAGGCTACACGTAGATGAATGGCAAATACGCAATGGCCACAAATTCTCTTGATTTAAGAGGGACTATATTTGTGCTATCGATTCTTCATACAGATGACTAAGAAGTTTATATCATCAAGTTTCGTGCGAAAAACACGCCTCTAGCGTTTTTGAAATATTTTAGGAAGTTTTGATGAAATATTCAAACAGGCACGATGCATCTCTACATATTATCATCCATTTATTTAATCATATCTTCCATAAACTTCGCATACATTTTGTTATTAATTTTCAAAAGAATCTTAAGGTTAGGTTTCTTCTTTAAACGATTGTTCCAGTCCACATGTAGTGCGCCCCGCGAACATCGACCACCAACCTCAATGCAACCGAAAACTGTTACCGATTCCAAAATGCTGGTTTCGGCTACAGCAGCTGCCATCGCCAGTGGATCGCATGTACGGTAGACTGGAATTTTGTCAATGTTCCTGTTTAGATGTACTCCTTTTGCTGTTATAGCTTTGTTGAACCGCCCCTTTTGGCTATCTGTGTCTATCCATCTGTCAAACCATTCCTGCAAAATAGGTTTGAACAATAGAGTAGAGATCTATACATTTTTGCAATAAATTCAAGCATTCTATCCAGAAATGCAGAGGTATATGTTTGAAAAATACAAATTGTGTACTTTTTTTAACCGATTTGCTGAACATTTTCGGAAATAGAAGATAGCCGCTGGATAAATAGCTAATATTTCTGAAACCTACTACGCAATGGTTTTGGTATATAGTCTGCATGCTGCTCACAACTCTGATTGGTCGAGAGTGGGTCGCGTGGCTTGTGAGGTCATCAAATTTGAATTAAGTCACAGACCCTTTCATCCAGCCAAAGAATACTCGATTTTGATTGGTCGAGAGCTGGTCACATAACCACCTGATTCTTTGGTGGGGGGAAAAAGGTTGTGTTTCCTAATATGCAAATGAGATGATGTCACAGGTCACGTGACTCACTCTCGACCAATCAGAGTTGTGCACAGTGCTCCACAGCCTTTCGGATGTAGATGTATTGATGATTGACAGGTGCAACGACACGTGAAATGGATGGGGGCGTGTCCAAATGAGGTTAGGGGCTATCTCTCGACCAATCAGATAGTACATATATTTCTGCAGTCATTTGGTATGTAGATCTATTGACGTGTTATGATGATTAACAAGTGCAACGACCCGTGAAATGGAAGGGTGGGGTTAGAGTGGGTGTGTACATAGATCTATTGTTCCCTAGATAAAGATCAGACCTAATTGATAAAAGCCCTAGCACTCAACCAGTTTTAGTCAATCAATTCTTCAATACATTGTTCTATTGTGTCTGGCTGAAAAGAGACAAACAATGGGCAGGTCAATCCAAATGCTGTTAGTGGGGTCGGGAGGACAGGAGTTGGTGAACGTTATAAGGTGTTCGGACATGTTTCGTCCTGGCTGAAGAGACACCTGAGTGGGGGTGGAATACGGACAAGCCAACAAGAGGCCCAATGGGTCTGTATCGCTCACTTGGCATTTCAACTAATCTTACTTAAGTTTTACATCCATCAGTGTCACTTCCAATGACTTTCAGTCAAATGGTTTGGTTTTCGAGATATTGACAACAATCTCTGGACTGTTTTTGCATTAGTGATTTTGAACAATGTTTAAGTGAAAATAGATGATATCAGTGCTAACCACAGATGATTTCTTAACTGTCTCACTGCTGCAAGACGGTGCAACCAATAATTTCAACTTTCAAAAGCTCTTGCCTTCTTGAATATTTTGAAAACAATTCGACTGAAAGTTGTTGGCTGCTTAGCCACCAACAACTTTCAGTCCAACTGTTTTCAAAATATTTATCAGGTTCAGAGATATAACCTTTGGAATATGTCATCTGTAAAAACTCAGTCAGACGGTTACCAGAGGTTTAAATACAATTGAAGAAAATGGTCTCTAAAGGCAGGTAGGTGGTCTTTATAGCAGGTTATTCCCCACCACCACACAATCCATTTAACACATGCACATCTGGCTGAATCACCAAGTTAGCAGCAGGGGTAGGGTGAGCTGGAGTTGATTTAAAAAATTATTTGACTGAAAGTCATTGCTGCCCTAGGGAGCAACAACCTTCATTGCTGCTTAAGTCAGCAACAACTTTCAATCAAATACATTTCAAAATATTTTTAAGAGCATAGATGTCAGAGCACATAACACATATCTTAAATATTTCTGCAGTATTGGAAAGGTTAATCTGTTAATTGGAATTTAATATCTAGTTTGGCAATAAAATCTGACATGGTGATAAATCAATGGACGGTGGGAACAAACCTGTATTTGCCCTATGAAAGTGAGACTGCGAATATTTAAGGAGTGATAACTCTGGCATTTGACGTCCTATCAGTTTCATTTTCACAACACAGATATTAAATGCCGATATTAACATTGTGACCAAGTTTGGTGTCAATCCATCAAGAAATAACAAAATGAGCCGCCATTGTTGGTGACGGACAGACAGATGGATGGACGGACATACAGAAGGCAGATGGGATCATCGCTATACGACAGCTGACTGACAAGTAAGCGGAGTTAAGAAAACCAATTTCAGCTTCAAAATCCATCAAATAAAAAATTGAATATGGCAGCCAAACATGCTAAAATTTGATTTGTCCACAGCGGCCATGTTTTTTATCTATCAGCTTCCCATGAACAAACTTTAATGGCCCTTAGTCCATAATCATATCCCCAAAATTTTAGCCCGATCCGTTCCGCGGTTCTGCAGAATAAGTCGTTTTCACGAAAACTAGGTCATCCAAGATGGCCGCCGAACCATTCGGCCATTCAAGTTCCTTCGAACAAACTTGGTTCAGCTCTTGCGCTATATGATATTTCGTGAGTTTTGAATCGATCCACTAAGCGGTTTCGGAGAAGATTTTTAAAGCCATTTCCTAAAATCGGTCAAAATCCAAGATGGCCACCGGCAAAACTGGCCGATCAACTTTGTTTGAACAAACTTGGATCCCTATGCCCTAAGGATACTTCCTGCCAAATATAATTGAAATCGGCCAAGTGGTTCTTGAGAAGAAGTCGTTTAAAGAAAAGTTGACGGACGGTCGCCATGGCATAGGCTCACTTGGCCATTCTGGCCAGGTGAGCTAATAAATTAACCAGCGGTATTACTGGCTGGCTGTTCTGAGGCTATGGCCATAGTTCTGCAGGGGTATTAAGCAAATGTCGATTTGCAGACTGGGAGAAGTCTATTTTGAAAATTTACAATTTTAATAAGAATGACTCGCTCGATAACGTCGACAGGCACTCGAAGGATTATTTTCAGAATAGATATCTCTAGGTTCTAACACCCAAAACACCCCCTTAGCTACACCACTGTATGGATGAGAATGTCACAGAATTGTATCTACAAAGACACCTGAAACCTATTTTGTACTCAAACCTTAACACAACAGTACGGGTGTATGGCGTGTGCATGTGTTCATGCGTGCATTCGTGTGTGTTCGTGCATGCACACATGCATGCGGTTACCTAGAGCTGAATCTCGGGTGAATGTGGACAAGACATTAAATATATCCATTTGCAAACCTAGAAGTTATTTTCGAAAATTTTACTATAGGAATGACTCGCTCGATAACCTCGATAGGCATTCCAGAGATAAAAGGGGTTTGCGTGTGGGAGGTTTTCAATACGGACCGTGGTGGCCGCTAATTGGGCCAAGCTCGCGTGGTCAGCAAGGAAGAGTTTTTCGTTTAGAGTGGGCTCACCGCTCAATGCATCAATAAACATATCAAGGTGAAGATGCGTTATGCCTTCTATATTGATGCTAGGGTATGCACGGGTGACTTGTCTCCGGATGCGACTAGCCAGCTCCAGTAGAGTCTCTGCCGTGCTTCGTCAGAGATTTTTAAGCTGTAGTCGGCTAGTTTCCAGAGAGCGGTGTCACCAAACCGTTCTGACAATGCTCGTTCCAATTGAGTGTAAGTGGGCATGTAGTCAGTCCCAAGGTCCGCGAGAACTTGGATAGCTTTCCCAGAAAGCTTCGCAGCGAGATTTTCACCCATTTGTTGGTCGTTCTAGTGGTTAGTCTGACTTATAATTTCGAACTGGATTTTGTAATTGGCCCAGTCACTCTCCCCACTGAAATTGGGAGGGAGAATGACTCGACCAAGACCACGGGAAGAACTGAGTGGTTGAAACCCGGGTGGTGGTGGTACACGGGTAACTGACGAAAACGCTGATGCTGGTCATCATGCGGGTGGTTGTGGTGGTGCGGGTGTTTCCCGTCGATGCCGAGGAGCGAGAGCATGCATACTCTAATCCGGTGAGGTCCGCCCCCATTGTAGACAATATTGTGGAGGTTACGCGGACGTTCTTCGTATGGTGAAGACTGACATTTCTCGTACAGTGGTGGTGCAGTCGGCTGACGGTCGTGATGTGTGGCATGACTGATGTAACGATGAAATGGTGGTGCCGATTCCTCCCGATGGTGCTGTGGCATCCCTCTAGAATAAGATGATACATTAGATGGGTGCTGCGCGGGAGATTGTCTAGTATAAGGATTATTACCCTGCCATTTAGTTCCCGTTGAGGACACGGGCGAACGATAGTGATATGAAGGATAGTATGATTGCCCGTAATCGGGTCTTTGTCGGTATCGTCCACGATCTGGCCCTGATGGAGTTGGCCTATCACGGATGTCCGATATAGCACATAATTCTGTTCCCGTCTGTGAGGCATCTTGGAGGGTCCCCTCACTGATAGGCGAAAACAGGTGATATTGCGGAGTTCTTGATTCCGCTCGGTTAGAATTTCTGGCATAGTTGGCGAGCATGGTGTCCATCGTATGATGCTACCTCTTGATCGAGGGAGCTATCGCTAAATGGAGAAGGTATATGACTACGCTCGCTATATGGTGTGGCGTGAGTCCGCTGCGTGTTATTGATGTTCTTGTTCTTCGGGCCCCCACATCGGACTCTCAGGGTAGAGTCAGGCCATTCCAGTGTCTGGTGTCGGCTCGTCGCGTTGCATGTACATGGCGAGTGATGACGCTGGCTAGCTTCCGGTCTCGGGGTTACGGATCCCATGCGACACTGCCCTATGGGTAACAAAGACCGGCTCCTTAGGCCGGTGGAACACAATCATTCCGGTGGGGCCGTGCGACCATCGTCGCGAAGATTAAATACAACAGTATCAGCCCAAGAGTGTGTGTAACCGGTATGCCTGTCCATAGCAATTTCGTGAGCTGTGGACTTACAAGATTTGATTGGTGACCTAACTAAAATAAGTCTATGCAATTAGTTTACCTAAACAGACCGTCAAGTATGCTAGATAAAAAGGAGCATACGAAAATACAAGACATAGAGACAGCCTGATGAACTTTTAAACGTGGGGCTCCCGGAGGTACCACACAGACTCGTAGGTCCACAGAAGTATCCCCGCAAAGGAGGCCCCCACATACGAGATCACTAATTAACTTAATATAAGTTATTATACCTCTAAGCTGAAAGGAAAGAAAATTTTATTTTATGATGGTGAAAAGCTATGTGCCTCACGTGGGCATTACTTCTGATGCTCTTTTTGGGTGAGAAGTAGTAGCCTCGTGCGGGCCGTCTTCACTGAATCCTTGCGAGAGGCAAGTGCCTCGTGTGGGCCTCCGTCACAGGAAAATGCTGCAACCGCTTAAATCAGGAGAAGAGTATTGGCTAAGAAGGGCCTACTCTAATATTCAACCAAAATGCTACAAAGAAAAGCCCATACCTAATGAAATTATGACTATAATGTTGCGTGCTGCTTTACGTGAAGACGGGACGAGCGACTCCCGAGGGATTCCCACATCACTGTCATATGTATCTTTAAATATGCTGAATTGGTAGATGCCACTTTTATTTATGCGCGTCTTCTATGCCTAACCTCATATTTAGTTTTTAGAGACAAGAACTATTTTAGGCCACAAATGGCGGGCGCCTACCTAGCTTTTAAATACGGCTGTCATTGAGAGCAGATGTTCTAAGACATCAACACTCAAGACAGCGTGGATACATGTTATTTTGCAAGACCTCCGAGCTTGGTGAGAATCTGGAGATATTGCTCCATAACCACATAAAACGTCACAGGACAATGGTTACTTTTCACAAAAGTAAGTTTAGGCAACTGATCTATCATTATGGTGGGGGTAAGAGAGACGAATACCCACCGTGAATGTCCTTCCCGTGAGGGCGTGGCAGATCCTAACATCTTGCCCAGACATTCTTAGAGAATTCGGTGGGAATGCGTATCTCGCCCGCCACCAGGTCCTATGGAGCTAACCTTTTAACCTGATGTTAGGTTTAAATGCAAGTTGCCCAGTTATGCACTGCAGTGCGGGGGAGACTTCCTAGAAGATGAAAAGAAATTAATAATTGAAATATGTTTTCGCAGTGCTTCCCACATTGGCACGGATAATTAACTACTAAGTATCAGAAGATACATGGGAAGTGTATGTGACACCACACCCTGGCTATCACCGCTCGGAAACCCCAATAGTTTCCCAGGGTCGGATCAGTCCATGGTGCGGATAGGGACATCCAAACAATTAAGAAGCCATAAGGCCTATTGGAACATGAGGAGAGACAAAAACTTATAAAAATGAGGCCCAATAGGTATGTTGGCCAATTTTACACAACATTGCCGGTGTGCGTGGCTAAATTATTGTAACTACCGGAAAAGAGCCGTACACTATGTGTCGCTTGACGAAGAAATTGTCTCTAATCATATTAAACCTATCCTATTGAGCTAAATAGACAGGCTTTTAGTCGGTCGCATGCCGGGCTAAACAGAGTTATAGCACGGACAGCGACCTCAGTGAAAAATTGTTGGTGGCGGGGAAAAGTGATGCATATATAAATGTTGCTGTATAGTGTTTCCTACGTGCACTGCAGTCCTACGTTTTCTACAAATAAACAAAACATATGAACGAATGGCTGCTCGCCATATATAAAACTAACCAGTACAAGTAATACAATGTGAAATGATTAGAATAATACATATAGTACATGTTGTTGGACTTATTATGGTGCGGTTAGTGAAAACACCCTACAGTAAAATAAGAATAATTATAAACAAATAAAAAAATTATAACTAGCGGTCCTAAGACCGTCACGGTTCCTTTTAGTCATCGGGACCATTTACACAGATAAAGCATAATCAGTAAAGCTGTAATTAACGGAATAATTAAAGATGTTAAGTATAGTTACTTGAATAGTTTGGTAGCCATTCTTAACGACGGGCTATCGTGTTACTGAAATTGATACGTCACGGTTAGCGTGATGTGAGTTGAAGCATTCTCTGGTAACTGGAAAGTTCCCGCATGTCGGTTCCCGAAAACAGGATTCCCGTATGCAGTCCAGAACAGGAGCGGAGCGAACTCAGGATGGTAATCACAATGTAAGAATGTCTAACAAACAGTCAGTATGTTCTACAATAACATTACAGCTAGGAAGAAAGTTCCGGTACACCGATGGTATGGATGAAAGTGAAGAACAACCCGTTTATCAGCGGGGTTTGTCGAATATGGATGAAGATGCATAACTAAGCTTAACGGTGTGGGGTACGTCAGTTAGCTCTTACGACGTACCGGGCAAAGTTTACTTGCTGCAGTCAAAAAGTTTTAAATAAACCTGCACAACATCAGTGCGGGGTCGGTTGAATAACCACTTTTTGGCGTGGCCGGCAGATCCGGCGAGTTATCCACCAAAGAACATTGCTGCCTCTACATCTGTAGAATCACATATTCAGGCCGGGAGAGGCCTCACGCAAGGAGTTACAAAATTCTTTTATGGTGCGGTGGGTTGGGTGGCTGCCGCAAGCTACGGGACAGATCCTGACCAAGACCGAAGTGATCTATTTAATAGTGTCTTGGCTGATCGTAGCTAGAGAGAGAGATTGCACAAACCAAACATGGTACATGTAAAAGTTAGATATGACAGAAATGCTGCATCATTCGACATTTCTAAATGCTGCTTGCTTCGTACTTCCAATAATGTGGTTATCATACTAATAAGTCTAGTAGCAAAGTCTCCAATCGACCATCTACACGGTTGGTGCAGAATTTCAAGCATTACTTTCTGGCAATAGACTGACACATTATGATTCTTACCTGGCATCCCACCTTTTTAGATCACCTGGCATCAGATCATATGCTGGTTAAACCTCAGGGAATGCGTAAACACTAGTCTTTCCCATATTATTTAATTTAGGCACATGCCAAATGAAAGGTTCTAATCATAACCATGTGGACATTTCTGTACTATAGACCCGTCCTATGATAGATACAGATGCCTATGTCAAATGTCAACAACGTCTGTGTCTTTTAGATACCTTCAACAGTGGCCTATTTTGTTATTGGCTGGTCGATTACGGCCAAAATGCGTTTTAGACTGTTGGCGAGGCATGGAACATCTCAGTGGAGCTTTCTCTTTCAATAGATGATTTCACCTGCCGAATTACAAAATGACTAACCCATAACAAATGTTGATGCAATTTACGTTTCTCTATGTTAATGGCAATATGTGGTGATGCAGAGAAACAGCTAAACCTCAAGAAAATGTGGATATATCAACCCTGCCTCCACCAAGAGTTTATCTTCGCGAGTATATATTTAAGGTTACCTATCAGCTGGGTATTTGGAAGGGAGACCATCTACCAAAACAAGATATCCCTGCACCAGCTTAGGAGAATGGCTGGACTCTCAGGGGGAGAAAAAAGATTGGACCACAAGTGGTGTGAGAGGTAGCTATTGTCTAGTATGCTTGCGGATATTCTAGAGATTTGATCGCATACAGGAGGACATTTCAACTGATGATGCTAGCAAAATGAACGTGGTGACTCGTCATCTGATTGTAACAGTGACTGATTGAGAGATGTTATGTTCAAATACAATTAGCAGATTTATTGGTTGGTATGCAGAGTGTACAAATACAATTACAAAGAATTTGAGTGATCATTCGTCACTACATTTATCTGTAGATGTAATGCTATGTTCGTTTCATGTCTGCTACCACCACACTCATTTTCTACTATTTAAATAATGAGCATTCTGTCAGCTGACATGTTAATATCATTCTAGGGATGAATGAACATTAACCCTTAAGCCTGCTGTCAGAATTTAAGTAGCGGTCAAATTTGGTGACCCTATAATGCAATTATGGGGTGCCGAACAAGAGTGCCGCCCTGGAATAGGTCTGATAATACTGCAGTTTTAATCTATTGGCATAGAAATAGTGCAAACTGTTGCTATACAGTCAACCAGGTACCGTCACTGAGATGAGTCTTGCATCCACACGGCATAACTATAGATATTGCATATGAATGTGTAAATATCTACAGGTGTGATGCATGTATATATAGGTGTAATAGATAAATATATGCTCGTGTTTATGTAAATTTTATGATCAAGCTTTTCCTGAACGACCACCTTATATTAAAACTGCCAAAGATAATACTTGTCGCATAATTGTTATGCCTTGCTGCTGCAAATAGATTGCGCAACTTACCCACGTCAATCAAATGCCCCTCCCACTAACCTAGTCTCTCACACGTGATAAACTCCATAATCACTTTTGATGTACGCTAAACATTGTATCCACAGCTTAGTTGTGTGCGATTGAGCGACCATTACTATTGAGGGTTTCTCTACAGCATTACTCAGTGCAACAAGCGCAAGCAACTCAGCGATGGCATCTGGTGGGATGCGAAGATCAATGACACTGTCGATGAGTTCTTCTAGTTCCTTCACTTGTTCTTTCTCAAGCACAACATCAATAATACTCTGCTCTTGAACTAAGGCAGCATTCGACTCAGCACCTCAATCTATGTTTTCAATGCTACTGTCATCCCTCCCTAAATTATCCCGGGCCAAATATTATAGCACTGTTAAGAGCAACCACTAGGCTTCAATTGTACATACGTTCATAACAAATTAATGGAAGTAAATTTCTTATACATCTCAATGCTAAAATGAGCTGCATATATTGTTCAGTATTTTAGCAATACAAGACGTAATCTTACTTGCTATCGCCTTAATTAAGAGCATTTAGACCATTGATTTCATTAGCACAACTCCCAACTTAGTGGATCGAACACGGTTCATAGTTCAAATCCTTGCACAAAAAATTCCCTGAATGGGATCAATGGGGATTTTTATTACGTGATTCTGGATATATGTTTTTGCAACACATGGCACAAACAACTGTTCTATATATAAATAACATGTCGACTGTTTTGTCGCTGTATAAATTGTATTACGTTTATACCCCGTGTATCACATGGGAGCAATAAATCTTGGAATGTTGTCGTCTGCTGCGGATAGATCTTGTTGCAATATCTATCAAGTAGGCCTATCAGTGATATCGTTTTCAAAATTAGCAGTGGTTTTACATGTGGAATACCTTTAACATTTGCCAGCAAAAGTGAGAAGCTTAACGCAATTCTTACCCAACTAAGTGCGTTATGAAGACAAGTTTCCCAGGAGACCAGCTCAATGGGGGTAGATAACTCCGATAACACAATATGAGCTGCCTCTGGATCTGCATAGAAGTTATATTCTGCCCATGGAACTGTATTGCCTTTACCTGAGTGAAGATATGTTAATGTTAAAGGCATTAGAGGCAGGTAATATTTATAACATCGGTTGGTCAGATGTTTTGTAATGGCCATAGGATCAAAGAATAAATCAATAGAATAAAACTGCCACTGTGGCTTGATTGCTGTGGTAACTTAAATTCCATACAGATGAATATTTCCTGCAAGGTATCTCTGGGCCACCATACGCCATCTATTGTCCTCGTACTCGCGCTAATGTGTTTCGGGCAAAACCGATAACAATTCTCGCACGATATATCTCTTACACAATAAATCTATCCAAACACAAGCAAGATTTGTTCTGTTGAGGTCAGTTGGTCATACTGCAAACTTTGAGACTGTCTGACATTTGGCAAAGTGATCAAAACAACCCCATGGCATAAATAACCAAATCTTGCGACCCCAACAAATAATTATACATACGGATGGATATAGGGGGTGGGGTGGGTGATCCCAATTAAATTATATGTCTGCTGAAAGGGTGAGGGTTGGGTGAGAATCTATTCTATTTTCTCAATAATTTTAAAATTAATTATTTATTATAAATTAGTATGTTATTCTGTAAATATTCTCTATTACTCACCCTCAATATTTCCGCCCATTATAATACACCTTCTCAAATTGTTACCAAATCCTGGATCTAGTTTAATCGCCAATGCGATGTTTGTCAATGGTGCAAGTCCAACCATTGTGATCTCATCTGAGAAAAAAATATCAAGGAGTTGAATAGAAACGACCAAATACAATTTATACTAACGTTTCATTTTTAATAATAATAATAATAATAATAATAATAATAATAATAATAATAATAATAATAGTAATAATAATAATAATAATAATAATAATAATAATAATAATAATAATAATAATAAGAATAATAAGAATAATAATAATAATCCTGAGATAGCATCACTGTATCAATTTACTGCATAGTTTACAGGAACCAGCACACGTAGTAACCGGGAACTCTATGTAACTGCTCTGACTGGCCCAATGTCTCTTAACACTGGCGACATTCCGATGGCACAAGCCCAACCAGCAACCTTCTTGCAATTGATCCTACATGCAAATCAAGATCCAAGCTTCCAAAATAACCATAGC
The DNA here is from genome assembly GCA_034401795.1 of Chaetoderma sp. LZ-2023a. NCBI lineage: Eukaryota > Metazoa > Mollusca > Caudofoveata > Chaetodermatida > Chaetodermatidae > Chaetoderma > Chaetoderma sp. LZ-2023a. The sequence goes on along the minus strand of CM067370.1, from coordinate 88,675,599 downwards.
TCCAATCAACAGCGACAAGACGCCCACAATGAATGCCAACGATGACAACGAACTGGTGTACTATTGAATGCATAAAATGGGATGTGTTTGATGTCGGTTGTGCTCACAAGGACACTGGGATTTGCACAACTAGCGGCAAGCATATATTCTTGATCCAGTTCTAACAAGGCAGATGTAGTATGGATGGAGTACTGGAGTGTTGCGCTTTAGCCCACAACAACTCTTGCCACGGCTCTATCAAGGCTGCGCTAGCGAGCACTAACAAACAGATGTGGTAAAAATCCCTATAATGGCCCAAGGGGATCCGCTATCCATCTATTTCAGGTTCTTGCTGTTTTACGTGTAACATAGCCTCGGTATTCCGGAGGAAATCTGCTCCTAATAAAGCAGTGAAACTAAATGTTCACTACAACAATTCTTTGACTAAAACGGAGATCGTCGAACAATATGGTGAAATTAGCTTCACTGGACGTTCGTAATATTTCTCCTGTTGCAGAACATAGTTGTGTTTGTGTCATTTGGAGAGGTGGCCCCTCGTGAGGGGCCATAGATTGGTATAATTGATTACTAATTACTGTTAATGAGGCCCCCGTGGCAACTGTTACGGGTGCGGCTCAGCACCCAATCAAGCAATGACACCAACGTATTTCCTGTAATCATGGGTAGAGATCCGATTTCAGGAATAGGAGGCTGCTTCCGACGAGCACGACCTCCATTAAAATAAAGCATCATTTTCTTCAGTTGCGAATTTTCGCACTTCGTTGAAGTGTTCTTGTGGGTAACAAGGGGTGCCTTCCGTAAGGGACGTAAAACAGTTGGCACGGCATGGCCACAACCATTGCACAGTTGGCATTGTCGCTGTGTGTGTCTTTGGATCATGGTCCAATTTCTTGCAGGGGTGGTAATTTCCAATGGAAGGAACGGCACTGGTGGGGTAATATAAACCATTGATGGAACATTAGCATTAGTTTGTGCAGAGGTTGATACGCAACCTATAGAAAAGAAATTGCTCCAAGATGCCGAATTTCTCAGATGGGAATCCGACGGTCGATTGGGACAGTCACCAATCCAGTGACAAGGCCGATTACAATAATAACACTTACCGCCCATCGGAGTACTGGGACAGAGTTGTTAGTCAACAGATTCTTCATTAAATTCCCCAATTGGTCCGCTAGTGTGTCCATCCTCATCGCGAGAGTTTATACTCCTTGAGTCTCATTATTTAAATTTCGGTTAATATGGTCATCTTTATGGTTATACTTATTGTTATTGTAGGAGTACCTGCCCCACGTTGACCTCCGTGGCGATTTCCGCGTCCTCTTCCTCAATTCATATTTCAGCGCCTCTGATTCTGATTACCCTAATTTATACTTTTATTAAAGGTATGGCCGTCATCTCCATGATTTTCTGGGTTCTTTGGTGCAGGAACTTGAACATTTGGCTTCGGTCCCACACTATACTGCGAGTAAAAATAATTGGATTTAATGGTGTTAGGTGTGACCGAATTCTCCCCAACCTCTTATGACGAATGGCGACATCTCCGGTCTTCCGCTTCTCTCCCTATATATCCTTCTATTATCATCGCCGTTTGTGTCATCGTTTTAAGATCTTTAAATTAAGGGAAAAGGGAAATAAAAAAGTATGTTTATTGGTAATTTTATACAATATTAAATAAACTATCATCGGTAAAGAATGGAAATTAATCAAATCTGAAACATAGACCGGAGTGCAAAATTCTAGCAATCCCAATATTTTGAAATAGGGAATCCTACGGATTATTGTGTCACAACTACTAATCCGGGACAGTAAGTATAATGTGCCAGTATATAAATTGTTCTGGAAAAGATAGGGGAGGAGGGGGTGCTGGTCTAACTAATGTTCACTTCTTCTATGGAATCACCTGGAATCCCGGAAAACAAAAATCACCCTTGGAGCAACATGTTCTTCACCAAACCGTTCACCCTTCGTCAACAGCTTGATGTTTCTGGGCTCACTAATATTATCATTCACCGAACACGAACATGTAACATCCACTATCCACGGGGCTTACATCATAGCCATAATGTGATAGAAGAGAGGTTCCACGCTCCTTTGATGCCTCACAACCGTTGATCAGCTGAATTGGATAAGTCTCTGGGAGCGGGATGACTGGATTCGTGGCTAAGAATCGAACCACTCTCTGGAAACTCAAACTCTCAATGGAGTGGCCAATCTCTTTAAAGTACGTTTCATACATGGCAGCGGACCACAGCACGATCTGATGAAGATGACTATCGGAAATGAGAACCGACAAGTCTCCAGATACTCAGGGTCCTGTCCTTTAGGATGATCAACCAACAAGGACAGTTCAATAAACAATAACTCGATCAACCAGGGAAAATTCCTCACTAACTGGAATCCACAGGTAATTCTGTCAATTCAGTCAGGAACAGTTTAAAAGTTTGGTGGGTTGTGGTATCACAACTAGCGGGGATAATTTTCCTTTAATGAGACTGTGTAGGGGGGCAGTTCTACCATGGGGCTTCCTCTTGGTTGCCTGGAGGGGTCGGGATTGCCTCTTGAGAGATTTGACGCAATTCCGTCGTTCATGTCCAAACTGGGAACCCTCTGGGCAAGGGTGTACACTTTTAATACTTAAAAGTATTCCATGCATCAGCGGCTCTTTCTGGTGCATAGATTACTGGATGGGCAGCCCTCTAAAGAGCTCTGGACTAGACACCCACCTGGATTTAAATCGCTCGGAGGGTATTCAGAATATTTATCTTTTTGTAGCATCATTCGTGAGATAGCCACGGATTTTACCAATGTTCCTTAACTCTGCATAGGCTGGCCTACATACATAGTTTACATGGGGGTTTTCCATTGACGTTGTGGAATCGAAGAACACGCCTAAATTTTCTACAGTGACTGCTAAACTTTCAATATGTTTAGTCATATAGGTAAACAAGAACACACTCATCTCGGTCTTGTCACCCTTTAATTTCAGCATGTTCTTTGTCATCTAGCTGTGAATGTCTTTGATACGGTTCTATATGACTTATGGTGATCTGATGATCCAAATTATCGTTCACTTTGAAAGCTAGGTACAATTGTGTATCATTCGCATAAAATGGTGTCCATTGTTTCCGAGTCCTTGATGTCATACGATACCACCTAATGGTTTAGTGTACATAGTGTATTTCTTCGGACCGAGCACCGATCCATGTGGAATTCCGTATTTTACCTTAACCTGGTTTGACAGCTCATAATGTATTAGAACTGATTGAAACCGGGCACTAATGTAGGAGTTTATCCACGCCAATGCCGTATCCCCTCTATGGGCGCACTGATCAAACCATTTGACAGTAGTTGATGGTCGATTGTATTGAATGCTGCAGAGGTCAAGCAAAACCAATATGGCGACCTTGTCTTTATCTAACGACTCGAGCGTGTTGTTCTGAGTGCTTTAGAATTATAGAATTGAACTGCCTGTAAGCAGATTATGACTGTTCAAGGAGATGGTTTACTTGTAGGTGACCTTCTACTGGTTTATCAATAACCTTATCAAGCACCTTGGAAATGAAAGGCTGGTTGGATACAGGTCTATAATTCTTAAGTATGTTGTGATAAATTCCTGGGGGGTTTCAGGATAGGTCGTATCTGAGCGCATTTGAGACTTTTATGAGCATAACTGGATTACTCTAATGACGGTGTTGATGATATCAGTAATCATTGGTACTAACTCGTTGATGCACGTTTTCACGGGGCAGGTTGGAATCGGATGAAGATCGCACGACTTATCAGGTGACGATACTGGAGCACACTTCATCCTGTGGTGCCGATGCCACTCAAGCAGGGGAAAGATCTTATCACTGGCGTGCAGTGTGCTAGAATCAGTATATAGTTGAAACCCATCTCGGATGTTTATGGTTTATTTCTGTAAAAAAAAAAGTCATTAAACTGATCTGCTAGAATTTTTGCTGAACTAAGGTCTGGCATTACTGGGCATCGCACACCGCCCATCAGTTATTGTGTTACCTTAAATGGAAATGCCAGACCCTCTATACTACTTTGTATAAAATGAATCTACCTACCGTAGCGTTTTCAAAAATATAATTGTAAGCTCTGTGCTCAAATTAGAAATATATATCTTCGTTATTTAAATATATGATACATTAGTTAAATTTCTATTCCCGACTGAGGCGTATGACGTCATAAGTTGACCGATTTTCTCCCTGTCATCCAAAGCTAATTGCGTTTTACAAGGGGTTTCTTTTCAGCGGTGTTAGGAATATATAAACTATATTTGCGGAAATGTTGAAGAATATGTAGGAACAGTCCTTTGTCTGATTTCTCTGATGGTGTCGATTTTGACATCAAGTTTTGATCTGGAGATAAATGAATGACGCGATAGTATAGGTATATCGGTACAATTGGCACGTTTGAATCAACACTCTCCCTGGCGCTACGCAGATAATGTTATTAAAGTTTCATCTATTAATATGAGTTTAAATAGTTCTCACATCCATCCCAATACATCTGTATGTACTTATGTTTTCATACTACCCTCAAAACTTCAGGAGACATTGTAATATTTATGTAATTGGCATGCAGCTTCATAGAAAAAGGCCATCTTAAGGTTCGGCAACTAATGTACGAAAATAAAAAATATATTCCATAAATTTGCGATAGTGTGATAAACGTCTTAATCTCTTAAATCTGTACATATATAGATGATTGGCGATCGCACAATCACGGATAGAGATATCACCATCCAAATGAATGCACTCTTGTCTTCAGAGCGGGGTTATCATGGTTCTTGTCGGATGGGATTCAACCTATGGCGTCATACGTTTAATTAACTCGCAGAAAATTATAGCAACATGGCTTTCTTTAACACAATTTTAATTGGATTTATATATAAAAATCGCAGGAAAGTTTAACACATTAGCTTAAATATGGGCTCTACGATAGAACTGCGTGTTTTATGCAAACGATGGTGAGCCTTCTTGTGTTCCAATTTAAGCATACACTTCTGGTCCTGTCCAGATGTTGCTATCTTATCGCTTTTGTATGTCATACGAGTACAAATTAATCCATAAATATACGTAGTATTCAATACCTCTGATGGACCATCTGTTGTGTCTATGGATTTGTACCAGAAGGTTGGTTGTACATATAATTAATAAATAATACTGAACTTTGAACTTGACCTTGAAATTTAACTAGTATGGCACGGGGTGGTGTGTGTGGTCAGGAAGAGGGGACAATCCCTCCCGATCCACCCTAGCAGAACACACACACACGCATGCACGCACGCACGCACGCACTCAGGCATGCATGCCTTTACAATAATTTTGCCATGATACTGTACTTGGATTTTCCTTGACCAATCGGACGAGTGCATTGACAGCATGTTCCGTCTGAATGACGTCATCAGTGACTGGGTTGTTGTCAGGTACGTCACCTAGACCATCGTCTCCATGATATTTTGTACCGAATAAATCAGCAATGTTCTCATCACTTGGCAGTAGCTGACTCGGAGCTCCTCTGTACACTGGAATCTGAAACAAATTACTTGACGTAAATAGCATTACTCTACCGTTAGAACGGACTAATCTGGGATACAATATCAGCAGGGTTGGCAATTTTTTGAGAAATACTAGTATTTCCCATGTGAGAGGGAAATACTGGGAAATACCAGGAAACATGTATCTGCATTAAGTAGGTTGTAGGACCAATACTGGCATAACACAATGGCTGACGGGTGAGAGTGCCTTCGAATACTAACCAGTTGGGCTACTGTTGAGTAAGTACCAGAAACTGTCAACAATTGGAGCAAAAACACACTTGTCGTCTAGATGGTTTCAGCCTATTACTGTTTGTACGAAAAATGAATGTTTAAAAAGCTACATTTTTTTCTGGTGCACAAAAACATCTAGAATTGTTTGTCACCTGCTTTTCGAGGAAGTTACTTGCTAGGTAGCCTTCGAATTTGGACGTTTGAGTGTTAAGTGTTCATGAGGAGGGATGGCTGGCATTAACCCCTCAACCACCTTGAATACGATTGTTAATCGGAGTTGTGTACACCTTTCGTGTAATGGTGCTAGGTCATGGACGTGCAGCTGCTGGGTAACACATTCTGGGGTTCTGCTCTTGTAGTCACCAGTGATGAATCGTGCTGCGTGTCTTTTGAGTTTTTCTAACCGGTCGATGTCTGATTGGAGGTATGGGTCCCAGATTACGGCGCTGTACTCAAGTAGGGATCGTACACGTGACACGCATTCTTCTTGCATAATGTGGGGCAGTTTCTTAAGTTCCTTCGAAGGAAGCCAAGTGTGGCGTTAGCTTTGCTTGTGATTTTGCCTATGTGAGTTGTCCATTTACGGTTTTCAGCTAATTGGACACGGAAGTATGGGTTATTTGTGACCTGCTGTAGGATGGTGTTACCATGGCTGTAGTAGTGCTGAGACTTGTTTTTCAAACTTAAGATGCAACATTTCTTTGCGTTGAATTGTATGCCCAAGTCTAATGCCCAGCATTCGAATGCGTCACGGTCTGGTTGCAGGATAGAATAGTCATGTGGCGATTTTATATCACGCTATATCAGACAGTCATCTGCAAACAGTCAGATTTCAGATTTGGCTCTGCTTGGCAGGTCGTATATATGGCATAGAAATAGGAGATGTCACAAGACAGTGCCTTGAGGGGAAACGGATATCACAGGCATTTCCTCTGATGATTCTCCTTCAAGGACAACACATATCATGCATTTAGTGAGAAAGCATGCTAACCATTGATGTGTGGTGCATCAGATGCCATACCGCTCAAGTTTGTATAGGAGTTTGTTATGTGGCACTGTGTCGACGGTCTTCGAAAAGTCTAGGATGCCTATGTCAACTTGTGTCCCTGCATCATAGGGTTCGAGATGTGATGAGCAGCTGAGTTTCACATGAATAACCAGAACGAAAACCATGATTCAGCTTCATCAGTATGCTGTTTCGCTCAATGTGGTCGGAGATGTGCTTACATATGACAAATGTAAGGGAAATTCCTCAGCAGTTCTCTGCAAGATGCTTGTCTCCTTTCTTGTAGACATTAGATATGTTTGCTGGTAAGCCAGTCCTCTGGTAGAGTGCCAGTGTCCAGGGATTTCTGGAATATCAGGCTTAGACCAGGACCGATGCTTTCAGCACATTCCTTTATGAACTTTGTGTGGGATGTTGTCTGGTCCTGAGACTTTGGATGCTTTGAGGTCTTTTACCAGCTTAATCACACCTTCCTGCTTAATGCTGAGAAATAATTGGAAATCCTGGAAAATACTCGGGCATCGGGTAGAAAGGTTATATATTTAAACTAATGGTTGTTTATCATACCGTACTTAAGAAAACACTGTCAGGCATTACTAAATATGATCTAGATGTATAGAATGAACTAACATAAGCTGTATTAACAGCGTGTGTTGGAAAAAAATAAAATAATACAAGCAGCGTATGTATGAGCTGCAAACCTATCTGTAAGGAAAATGGTCTAACTGCTAAGGCAACACTACATCAGACAAAACTGGACATCCACTGAAATCCCATTGCAATTCTGATGAGGTATGGCTAGATACTTGACAGTAAATCACCTAGTAGTTGTATATTGACAGTTCTGAACGAAATAACCCCAATAGAGACCACGCCCATGGACCACACATAAGGCCTATGGACCACGCCCCTGGAACCACGCCTCTGGACCACACCCTCCCTATGATGTGGTGGAGCAAATCTCACCTACCATCTGGACTACCTGACTGAGCCCGGCCCAACCACGCAGGGTGGGCCCCCACTAACCACACCCATCAACTCAAACTGGTATATTTAGAGATGTGATATACCAACCACACATTACATGGTCTAAACTCCATTTAAAGCCAAACATCTAAGGGTAGGGCTGCACGATGTACTGATACCATATTTTAAACCACTATCACGCACTGACGGTTTCAAAACCGCTTATAAAATATTAATATCGAAAAAACGAATATGATCATTTTTCGGTTAGTAGTATCAGCATTGTTAAAAATGAAAGCACATGCCACATACCCATCCCAGTACCATATATTCCCCGGGTATTATATAGGTAATAAAAATGCCTGTGATAAAGGATACTAACCAGCGACAATCGTAAAAAGCACAATGAGTAAATGAGTGATGCCTAAGACATGATCGTTTAAGCCGCTTATGCTGATCATTCCATTCCCGTTTTCTCATTGAAAATGACAGAAATTATCCAATCACTATATGAAGAATATTCGCCCATTGTTCGAACGATTCACGGAAGACCTTGCTTGAAGAGACACATTCATATTCTCGCGAGATTTCATATGCCACCGCGAAATAACTGAGCAATCACAACTTCCCTATATAGTTTATAGTCCAAACCACGGTTTGTGAGTCACAGACGAGTATTCGATCTGAATACCATGAAATAAATCCTTCTAATATCACATGATTTGTATTTCTTTCATGACGACATGAAATGTCAAATTGTATACTAATTGTAATAAACGATGGTTATTAGAGTATACCTAATATTTAGGCTGTCCCAGATAATAAGTTGACTCCCGAAACGATGGGCATGGTTATTTTAAGCATATGTGTAAGGCGGCAAGCATTTGGACTGGGAAATAAAACTGTTCTATTTTCGTGTTATTGACCATCGTTTTTAAGCGTTTTAGAGAATGGATTTCAACTTTTTCGTGATAGAAGTCACCTATAAAACCGATATTCGGTTAAAACCGATATAAAAAGTGATATCGAAACCGATATGGCTGTAAGCGCAGGCCTACTATAGTGGTATACCAATGACACATTACATGGTCCTAAACACCCTTTTAGAGACAAATACCCATAGATAGATAGGCTAACAAAGCATAGAGCTGAAACAAAGCATAGCTGGACATCCTGTTCGCTGCATGCGATGCAACAGACTGTGTGACAATGTGGTATGGCTTGTCTATACGAGAGCTCTAGCAGAAAGATTTAGGCTAATCTGGGATAGACATATATACAAGGCAGTGATCTGTGGGGAGTGTGCAGATATGGTCGGCGTCGTATCGGCATGATGAAGTCGCCAATAGGTGCTGGGCATCTATTTAGAGCCGTGTATCTACAGGGATATCATGACATAAAATGGGTGCGAAGAAAACCATTGCTAATGCAGACATGTTGCAGTGAAACGTGGTGGCTTTGCACCTCAGACACATACAAACAACAAAACACACTCAGCTGGAGATGTGCCAAATGTCATACCTGGCGTGCACGCCTGGATAATGTCAGTCAGGGGCCTTGATGTCCAGAATGTCTATCAATGGATACTAAGAGATCCATTGATGGTGCAAGACAGGTGGCGGTGAAACGTGGTGGTGTTCGAATCTCTGACACATACACGAACAAGAAAACACATCTAACCTGGAGATGTACCAAAGGTCATAACTGGAGCGCTAGCCTGGATCGTGTCAGTCCGAGGACACGGTGCCCACATTGGCCATTCAAGAACGAGGCGAAGTGTTGTACTATCCTTCAATCATTGCTGGATGCTGAGTTTCCTAAGTGTCGCCCTCACCGGCTACAGGGCTTGGAACTTGATGGCTTTTGTGAAGAGCTCGGGATGTCCTATGAATACCAGGACAGGTAATACTATCAGGTGGCCATCTGGTGGAACCAATCAACACAGATTTAAAAGACCAACAAGAGTGTGACTGCCGAAAAACGGACCTTTGTGAGGAAAACTAGGTTATATTGATCGTGATCGCTTACTGGGTAACCAACCAACAGGCACTCGTCGAGGGAGAGGTGCTGGATCTATTCCAACAGACAAACACGTAGTCATGACGAGTGTCACATCGACATGATAGAACTACCCACAGGCCTTTCCAGCTGCCTTGGCAGCACTCACTTGGCATAACACTAAAGTGCCTACCATCTGCAACACGGCAGACTCTGGCATGTTCATATATAACACAGAGGATCTGGTGTCGTCTCGGCTGCATACAACCCCGCCCCACCCTCTCCACACCATAGAAGTGGCAGACAGATTCAATCTCCTCACGTGGGTGAAAGCGGTCGTAGATGTTTTTTCCGTAAATGATCACTGAGGCTCATATCAGAAGTGTGCCCACTTAGCATCTAATATCATGGCTGTCTGTGAGGCAGCTACGACAGGTATGAGCTCTTGACTTAAATAGTGGGTACGGGCAGGTAGCCATGGATGAGGCTGACAGGGAGAAGACCGTGTTTGTCTGTTGAGATGGACTTTTCCAGTTCCGCAAGATGCCCTATGGCTTGTGCAACACTCGAGGGTCTCATTGAGCAGGTATTAACTACGCTGCAATGGGAGATATGTCTCTGTTACATCGACGACGTAATCGTCTTTGGCTCCTCGTTTGAGAAGACTCTGTCCAATTTGGACAAGGTCTTAATGCGGTTTCTAACGCTAACCTCAAGCTCAACCCCAAAAAGTGTTATCTTTTTAGACAGAGCGTCGAGTTCCTGGAACACTTCATATCCGGCAATGGAGTGGCTACTCAACCTTCCAAAACTAAAGCAGTAGCAGAGTGGTAAACCCCCACCACAGTCATGGATACCCGGAATTTCCTCGGCCTCTGCCAGTACTAACGTCGATACATCCGTCATTTTAGTGAGATTGCATCACCATTATTTAGGATCACTGAAAAAGATCGACCATTTGAGTGGACGAGTGACTGTGAAGATTCCTTCAGGGCGCTGAAGGAATATTTGATGACCGCACCGATTCTTCCTCATCCTAGCCCTAACCTCGATTTTATCTTAGACACTGATGCATCTGCTTATGCCATAGGTGCAGTTCTATCTTAGGTCACAGAAGATGGAACAGAGCAGGTACTGGGTTATGGCTTGCGTACTCTAAAGAAAACAGAGAAACGTTATGTGACCACTTAGAGGGAATTGTTAGCTGCGGTGTATTTCATCAAATATTACAAACACTTTCTGTATGGGCACCCATTTACCCTGCGCAAGATCATGCCCCCACTATGCTTGCTCAGAAATCGAGAAAATTCGGCGGGCCACGTAGCGAGGTGGCAGGAATCCCTGCAGGCCTTTAACTTCAACGTTGTTCATAGACCAAGCAAACTGCATGGAAATGTCGATGCCTTGAGCAGAATCGGGCTCGAGGATGAACAGGAAGTAGCCACCACTGTGACACATGCAACACAGCCATCTCCCGTGTTCCCCGAATTGCGGTGTGCAGAGTGGGACGCGGAGACGGTCACTCATGAACAAGCAACAGGCACACAAACATAAAACATATACGCGTGGATCCAGGAGGGAGTACGCCCTCCTACGGAATTTGTTATACCACTTTCTGCAACGGCAAACTATTACTATCAGAGGTTTGGAGAGTGTCACATGCAAGGTGGCATCCTCTACATTAATAACTGGATAGTGATTCCTGAGCGTTATCATGTGATAATTCTGCAACAGGTGCACGATAATGCTGGACATTTAGCCGTCAAGCATACAACAGACCGCATCAAACAGAGATTCCACTGGATCGGGATATGCGATGGTGTGAAGGCATGGGTCACCAAATATGTCCCATGCCAATGTTGGCCAGCACCATTCCACACCATTACAAATTAAAACTGTTGGTGCACTGTGGGAGCGAGTGGCTACTGATGTGTTCGGACCCTTGAATACGACGGATGAAGGAAACAAGTACATCCTCATATTGCAAGATTATTTTACGAAGTGGAACCGTCCCATGAGCTAGTGAGAGCAACTTTATTCACTGCACACCGGTGTAAGAAAACATGGCATGACAGGCGAGTGCATGGAGACTCGTATGAGGCAGGGAAATGGTTTGGGTTCATGATTCGTGACGTTCTGCAAACGTGTCGAGTAAACTGAGTTACCAGTGGAAAGGCCCCTATGTGGTAGTAGGTAAGAAGTCGGACGTGACCTACCAGTACCTAAACAGATGTCTCTATGGAAACAAGTATTCCCGACATTAGTCCAGAGCACCGCGCTGCCAGTTCGACGCCTGTCCTACTGAACCAGGAGTCCGGCGACCATATGACTAATGCTAATGACGAGACACGTACTCGTCCTCTCCATCCTCAGAATGGGTCTACACGATCTGGGCAGTCGTATCTGAAGACTTTCTCCTTCGTGCTGTCCAAGGAGAAGGACGGAAAAGTTGTTCCGCTGACCTCTTCCACCAACTTCATGCTATTACCCCAATTATAGAGTTACCACAAGCGGAAGCTGAGGCTGTCCCGAGCCATGCTTCCTGTGGGGTGGACTATATAATAAATAGCATGGAAGTGAAGATGCTTGATGAGGCCTTGGCTTGTTACGGAGAAGAGCAAAACCGCACAACTCAGTGTACCCCTCCAACACCTAAAATCGTGAGACCACCACAACTCCAAGGTGCACCCCATCCATTACCACTACCACCCCCCCCCCACTCCCACTTGTCTATGCACCAAGTTCGGACATCACTGGTCCTGTCCATTTCACACGCCACTCGTCGTCTGTTGACTGTGAATTTTCAGATATAAGAGAGCCAGCTGTTACAGAGGTGGCATCCCGCACCACAGTTACCCGCCCACCCACCACCCACCACACACACCACACAACTCCACTCCGCCACCACCCCCCCCCCCCTCCTCCCCAGCTGGTGGTGGGCAGGGAAGCAACCTGTTCAGCAGACCCTCGGCTCGAATATTCCCGGTACTTAAAAACTATGACAGAGTACCAACCGTCGTGTAACAGGAGATGACCCTACCCATCCAAAGGGCATCCTCGACCACAACCGCCCTACCAAGGCCCCCACCCCATGAGCAGTCAGAACATCACACCAAGACACAGAAAGCCAGGAGCATACAGAACACACTTGCCCGCAAGGCTGGATGCGTCAATTCATCATTGTGCGAACACTACATACATATCCGGAGACATTCAACATCACCAACAATGGATAGCATGCACCTAGCTTTCGTAACAGAAAAAGTTAGACACTTTTTTCTGCAACATTCCCTTCCGCACGAAAGCGGTGAGTTTGTGACCCACCGCAACCCGACTTTTCCACAACAGCAACAGACTCGGCACTCCCCAGGTTGGAAAACTGGATCTGTCCACCTCGCATTACGCCAGCGTCACACAGCAACCCCGACTTCCCTACAACAGAACACCACCATTGTCAGCACAAGTCAACATTTTCTGCAAACACCCCCTTATACGGTGTGCGGAAAACCGATCATATGGACAGGAGGAACAACATCGCAGCCATCTACAGTACACGCTATGGGGGATCCCCCCACTCCACCCTCACCCCCGGAAACGACGTAACGAGGTAAAACAAACACACTTCAATCACACGTAATAACAGTCAATATTATTAAGAGAGCAAGATGCCCGCAGTCTGTCGTCGGTATCGAGTAGGATTTTGCTACCAAAAGGAAATTCGATAATGGATTGATTCAAGTACGACAGCCCCCTTCTTGGTCATCCGTGCTCTAAAGTAACTCTGTCCCGTCTTAGGACTCGACCACTACAGAGCGAAATACATCAGGTCCGATAAAGTTGACACCACAAGCATTGCAGTACACACACGCACGCACGCACGCACACACACACACACACACACACTGCAATAAAAACTTCACAGTTCACGACAGCGCAAAATTCATCCACAGATAAGCTGCCACGCCTATCAATCAAATTCACCAACATGACAGAGACACAGACACGCAGGATGACTGTATCACAATCTCCATACGACGGTATTGTAAAATTGTAAACTGTGGCACGCACTTTCTGAGCTGTACCGTAATAATTAAGTTTAGGTGAGGTAGACTAGTCCTATGAATAGAGAAGTATGCTTGGCAGTCCGCCCAGCCGGTAAATACAGTCCAGCTTGGCGGGGGTCACTAGACTTGCAATCCGCAAGACATGGAGCTGTTTAAAACAAACAATAAATTACGGTCAGCTATGCTGTCCTAATTTTTATTAAGAACACGGCTGTTCTACTGCATATACAAATCATTAGCGCATGGGCTGATGAAGCAGCATCAAAACTTATACAGTATAACACCATGGAGAATTTCAAATATTCTCTTACCTACATATTCCAGCCACTAATCAACACGGGCTGGAATAAATCTACTACACACAAGAGGCGGCGCATGCATAAGATCACGCGCATATAAAGGAAATTTCATCTTCCCTCCAAACTCGACACTAGGGAAGATTCGTGTTACAAACCAAATTCTGCTGTTTTTCGTATTATTATTATTTTATGTTATAATCGGTCAGGAAAGCTTATGAAGGGTTAGGAAAGTTTAGTTAGGTTCGTGCAGTTCCGCAAATAACCATCATGCGGGAATAGTATGTCGCTTGTGGGAGATCTAGCCTTGTCCGACAGCTCGGAAGAATCGGCACCTACGAACATTGGCAAGAAGTATGCTTGTACTTCCTTATCGTACGATGGACAGCCGTGAAAGCGTGCATTTTCCAGAAACTCGGACTTGAAACTTCACGTCAATCGCGACCATTTGCTTCAGAGAGCCTTCTGTGCAGACTGCAGGTACCTATATTCAGCCACGCGGTACAGTGTAACACACACGTTATCATTTAAGCATTGTGTGTTGGTTGTGACATTAAAGCCTGGTGAGCAGAACGTGGACATAGATGTCGTCGCGCCACTCTTTGAAAATAGACTTCCAATTGTAGTAATTCCGAACGGAAAGATGGCCAAAACTAAACGGATGAAAAGATGACAACCTGACTTTCCGCAAGTAGCTTCAGCATCCACATCCGCAACACAGCCAGCCAGCTCCACCAGTCCAGCACTTATCACCACAGCACTGGCAGCACCCGCAAGAACAGCACCGACAGCACCTGCAGCATTGGTATTGACACCAACTGTAGCATCAGCACCAGCAGCACCCACAGTGACAACACAGGCAACATGCAGCACTATAACACCATCTGCATCCGTGATAGGACAGCCAATTTCGGTAGTGATAACCACTCCTGTGAAAATCCATGATCCAGTTTTACAGGACATTTTCAGACAGTTCAATATCTCCGTTGAGATTAATTATCGACAAGGAGATAAGTCTCACGGAAGCCGCCATCACCACTACAACACCGCATACTGTAGCTCGCGGGGTAGTGTCGGGCCGTTCCGGTGTCTGGTGTTGACTCACCACGCCGCAAGTGCATGACGAATGATGACGCTGGTTAGATTCCGGTCTTGGGGTTAGGGATCCTGTGCAATATTGCCCTATGGGTAACAAAGACCAGCTCCTAAGGCCGGTGGGCCTCAATCGTTCCGGTGGGGCCGTGCGACCATCACCACGAACATTAAACACAACAGTCTCATCCCAAGAGTTTGTGTCACCAGTATGCCTGTCCATAGCAATTTCGTGATCTATGGACTTACAAGATTTGATTTGGTGACCTAATTAACATAAGTCTATACAATATCTTTACCTAAACAGACCATCAAGTATGCTAGATAACTATAATGAGCATACGAAAATACAAGACATAGAGACAGCCTGATGAACTTTTAAATGTGGGGCTCCAGGAGGTACCACACAGACTCGTAGGTCCGCAGAGGTATCCCCGTAAGGGAGGCTCCCGCACACGAGATAACTAATTAACTTAATATAAGGTATTATACCTCTAAGCTGAAAGGAAAGAAAATTATCTTTTATAGTGTCAGAAAATCATGTGCCTCACGGGGGCACTACTCCTAGTGCTAGTTTGGGTGAGGAGTATTATCCTCGTGTGGGCCATCGTCACTGAATCCTTGCGACAAACGCCGACGTAGACATGGAGAAACACGTCCCTGGTGGCGTCACTGTTTCTTCTGTGCTTCGCCACAGCATCCAATGAAGCATTGCAAGAAATGACTCACGCAGGTAGAGCTTATCCATCATCCCGTATGCACCGCTGTCTACACTAATACTGCATACCCAGAAACAGCAACATCTCCATCATCATTGCTACCCCCAGCTCCGCCTTCGCCGCAGCCCTCACAGCAGCGGCGACGACGTACTGGCCCCTTCCTCACTCAGCCATCCACCACACTAAAAGAAGCCATTCGGAAACAGACCGATTATATACAGAATGATTCTGCTCTGATACCATTGTTGCAGATGGCGTCATTGGAAACTCTTCCACAGGTACACCGCAAGGTGATATACAAATGTGCCTGTCTGTTTAGCGGTATTTCCACCAGTGCCACCGTTGACACTGGCGCTTCAATCACGGTATTCAACAAGCGCTTATATGAGAGCATCCCACCTCATAAAAAGCCTCCCCTTAAACCTACAAACATTTACCTACAGATGGCTATGGGAGCTGATGTGCCCGTCAATCTAGTCATCCGAATAGAGGAGATCCAATTCATACAGCGAGTTGTCATTGCCTCTATTCATAGCGATGCGCTCCTTGGCTCTGATTTCCTCAGTCCCAGCGAAGCCATCATACATTGCAAACAACAAGAACTCGATATACATGGCCCACGAATACCTCTTGGACTGGCATCATCATTCTATGACACATGTGCGGTTATATTATCAAGTACCGCCACAGTTGAGCCGAGACAAGAACACATCTTATGGGCCACCGCACCACAGTTAGGAAACAACACACACATCGCCAGGCTGGAACCCGACCCTGATTACATGATCGCCTCTCAATGCGCAAGTCACTGCATGATAGTAGAGACCACTAATAGGGAACATATACCCTTTAGGGTGTTCAATGGTACCGCAGATCCCATCACTCTTGAACCAGGAGTACGCTGCGGCCATTTAGTGGACATAATCTCATTGGAATCACCTACACTTACCGACTCACCACAGCATATGACTGATGATTTACCTGAACACTTACATGATTTATATCTATGTGTCACAGTTGGATTACAGTAATCACAGAAACACGAAATTCGGACACTACTGTACAAATATCATGATAGTTTTTCCTCCGGAGACATGGATCTTGGAGAAACTCATCTTGTGTGACCCTCCATCGACACGGGTAATAATCGCCCTGTATGTCAACCGGTATGATGTCTCCCCATTCATAAAGAAGTGGAAGCACATCAACAAGTGAACGACATGTTGTGGACCGGTATTATTGAACCCTCAGCATCTCCATGGGCTAGCCCAATAGTACTAGCAGGCAAAAAGGATGGAACCTTGTGGTTTTGCATTGACTACCGCTGCCTTAATGATCTTAGCTTCAAGGACGCTTATCTGTTACCTCGGATAGATCAGGCCTTGGATTCCTTGTCCGGATCCAAGTGGTTTTGTACCCTTGACTTAGCTAGCGGTTACTGGCAAGTGGCCATGGATGAGGCTGACATGGAAAAGACCGCATTCGTTTGTATGGATGGTCTTTTCCAGTTCCGCAAGATGCCCTAGGGCTTGTGCAACACTCCCGAAACTTTTGAACGTCTCATTGAGCAGGTATTAACCACCCTGCAATGAGAAATCTGTCTCTGTTACATTGATGACGTAATAGTCTTCGGACCAACGTTTGAGCAAACCTTAATCAATTTGTACACCGTGCTATCATGTTTCCGCACGGCCAATTTGAAACTCAAACCCAAGAAATGTCATCTCTTTAGACAGAGTGTTGAGTTCCTGGGACACGTCATATCCGGTGATGGGATGGCTAGTCAGCCGTCCAAAACTAAGGCAGTAGCAGAGTGGCCCACGCCCTCTTCAGTCACAGAGACACGGAGTTTTCTTGGCTTATGCCAGTACTATCGCCGTTATATCCGACATTTCAGCAAGATTGCTTCACCCCTCTACAAGATCACCAAACAACAACATTACCGTCAACAAACAACAGCCAACAAATCTCCCACACACACCTTCTTATCTAGTTATGGGAGAACTGATCATATGGATATAAGGATTGCACTACAGCCATCAACAGTACGCGTCACGGGAGGAACGTTTGTCGAACGATCGTCCCCTTCCCTCTCCTACGACATCGTACAATAACAGCCAAAATTACATACATCATTTACACGTAATAACAGTCGATATTATTAAGAGAGCAAGATGTCTGCATTGTGTCCGTTAAGGAGGAAGTGGCTGATAATGAACTTATATCCATGCCGATGCATTTCATGCAACAGTTTGAACCATGCAATGTGGGTATGAGCATGTCACCGACACATATGTCAGTGAAAGAGTGGCCTCCTGATATAGGCTCTGTGCAACACCATAATGAAAGTAAGTCAGACATGGTCATGTGTGAGCTGCAAACACTTGGGTTGACCTCAGAAGTAGCGCAATCGGTGTCCGTGGAAGAAGAGCCGCCTGATACTGTTTCAACTCTTACATCCCCGGAACTACCAGTCAAATCAGACTTGTCGGATGAGCTGATGTGTGAAAACATTGTCCGATTTCAGCAGCCTCTTTTGCGTATGAGTTTTCAACATGTGGCTTCTAGCATGACTGGTCTGAATTTATGCATATCTGTGAAAGAAGAGCCACCTGATATATGTTCAGAAGACCAATGCACTTTCCTGGCTTCATCTACATACAATTCTAGTTACTTGTAGGGCATTTTGCTTTGTGAAGACTTGACTCATTTAAATGTGTCGGCGCCAAAGATGAAATCTCATCATAGATTTATGAGTCTTTGGTATCTGATCCTGGTGAATGTTAGCATGTTACTGGTGATTGTGTGTATGATGTTCTCTAGGTTTCTCAGCTCCTCTGGCCCTGGGAAGCCACTCTTCTGATTCAACATATCCGCTTGATGGAAACAGTTCTCTGTAAATACTTGTATCATATCCCCATGCCTTGAACTCTGAGATGTATCCCATGAGGTTTGAATAAACTGGTCTTGGAGATTCATTTAGACGCCTTCCGTGTAGTGTCGCCTAGCTGATTTGCGCTAGTTGCTGTTTTCAGTGATTTGTAAAACTGACTCCTTTTCATAAATGCATCCGCCTCCTGTGGCTCGGTCACGTAGGCCCTTGAAGATGGTGCATACATGTTCCTTTATTGAATTCCAGTTGCATAGCTGATGAAGTATCTTCTCGTCTCATTCCTACTTAGTATCTGGGCCTGAGAATTAATATCCTCTGTGGCAAGATTAGACTGCCCCGTTGATAGTAATTCTCATGGTCATGTTCAGGTTACAATCACCGTTGAGATCTTAGTGGATATATTCACATGCGTCTTTATTGATTAATTCAATCGGTTCTCATCTGGTACAAACTCTCATCATTACTTTTTGATTGATATATCTATTTGTTATTGGTCGTCTGACACTTTCCCTGTGGTTTGATTGTCCTGGCCCTGGGACTATTCCTGTACATAGAAAATTAGTTTTGATAAGCTTAGTTAAGACACATTCTTACAACTCAGATGTCCTCCATGTTGATAATTTTAGTACGCGGCATAGGACAAGTCACTAAGTAACAATACACAAACATAACTGAAATCGTGCTCATCACATTGCTTCATTAAATAAATGTATTTATTGTATTGTCCACGAGGCTTGAATAAATTAGCCCCTGACGAACTTTTTACACTGAACACACTTTTGCCAACATTCATATTATAAGGAAAATATATATACATACATGTAGTAGTTTGCTTACATTGTGATTAAAGTGGTTCAAATTGACACTTTCTGAAATTTAGATAACAGATGCTTCACATTCTATATATTCGATTATATTCAGATGTTGCTAGTTTAATTAATAAGCAGCAGCAAAATTGTTCCTTTTTTTCTTCTTTTTTTTTAATTCAATTAGTTTTGACCAAACTACTAGACATATGAAGACTGTGTGGCAATGTGGAAATGGCCCGATGACACCCATATGTCTAATAATAATAAATTTGTTGTTATGCCTGTACATGTGTATTTACGGTAGTTTGGCATGGCTTTATAGGAAGGGGGAGGGTGTAGTGCCGTCCGGGGCCTGAATATGTGGTCCGGATTCCTGACATCCCGGAGCTGTTGTACTTCCGGTTAGCAGAGCGAGAGAGGGACTTCTCTGTTGGCTCTGCTCATGTTCGGTTCGTATACCTAGTGACCAGCGCCAATCCCGAGCCATGCTGCCAGTAAGTCACCATCTAATATTCTACTACAGGCTAAAGCACTATAGTATAAAAGAAGGAAGTGCACTCTGAAAGTTCGTCTTCCCATCAAAACTCGACACCAGGGAAGAACAAATAGCATTAGGCTACTTTCGTGTCGAAAACTAAATTCTGCTGTTCTTTATTATTAGTTCATTATTACAATACTTGGCCTGGAAAGTTAAAAATGAAGAGATAGGGCTTTAGGTTTTAAATAAGGTTCCCGCAGCCAACTACCATGCGGGAACGAGATGTCACTCCTTGAAGATTTAGCGTTGTAGGATTCGTCTGAAGAAGAATCGGTACCAGTTTCAAAAGGATTCCCGTGCAGCTCATTATTAGCTAGCGGAGAACGCTGTACCAGAACTTTTACGAGAAAGTCCGACCGCACACGTCATGTTAACAAGGATCATCTCCTCCAGACAGCCTTCTGCGTAACGTGTCAGTATCTCTATACCACTACCCGCTATGGAGTGACCCATGCACTCCGTCATCATCACCATGTGTTAGAAGTGACGTTAATTCCAGGGGAAGAAAACGAGGATCGTGCTGTTTTAGCCACGCATTTTTAATCTCAGTTTCCAGTTATAGTTCTTCCGACCGAGAAGATGGCCCGCATGAAGAATACTACCCATAGACATCCTGTTAGTCATCGTCCTACTGTGGCTACCATGGCCAATATACCGTCAGCCAGACGTGAAATCCTACCCGCAGCCGCGTCGGGGAGCACTATGCCACTTCCAGTCACCACATCCACACCGGTCCTGAAGCGGAGCAAGAAGCATAAATCCTCTGCAGAATCCAGTCCACCAGCACACGCATCCATAACCAGCTACAAAACTACAATCACTACCTCTGCACCCATAGTGTCTGAAGAAATCACAGCCAGTTAGCCGATATCAGTAGTTATCACGATGCCTACGGAGATGGAAATTCCAAGCTACCCGCAGTCACCATCTCCTCCTGACCTAACCAGAGACAGGGACCATCGCAGCCTACATCCATTAGCATCACTCCGACCCGTGTCATCCAGCATCTGCATCCAAGTATTTCTGATCCAGCCATCAGGAAGGGGACTACGCCTGAACGACCATACGCGGGGAAAAAACGTATCGCTCACATGCAGGACATCCAACCCGTGCCCAATGTCACTGCAAATCGCCTCTTGAAGTACGCCAAGTCTCGGAAGATGTTATCACCTGCCGTATCTGCTCCTGCATCATTGCCTCAGCCTACGATTCAACTCACCGCCATCACCATGACAACCACTGCAGCCACCACGACCATCACAAAGACCGCAGCATCGACTGCCTCAACACCCACTAGCACCTCCGCTGTCATACGGACAGACATTCTAGCACCCACAGTAACTGTGAGAGAAATTATAGACGCTCATATTCCCGCAATCATCACTTCAGACATTTCTGAAAGTGCCAGTGATAATGAACGCATCTCAGCATTAATAATTCATCCACTGCGACCAACCACCGTCAGTCGCGGGACCCAGACTCAGTGGGAAAATTTTGCAGCAGAGGTGTGATCATTTGTGATACAGCAGAACGTCAGTGGTGCGATTCATGGAAGCTTACTAATTATTAATTTATTTTTTAAATACTTTTCTTTTTATTATATATGTTAGATCAATTGAATCCCGTCCCTAGGATGACTACGGTTATCCGACACAGCTGCGCAACTTAGTTGCCCAGCTGTGTCCACACAAAATGAGCACTGCGGACTCCGGTGTTGTATTGCAGTGCAATAATGGTATAATCCCGTCATGCAGTCTCAGCCATGCTGAGGCTGCCTGATAAACTAACTTTCGAGCTATTATTATGTTCTATTTTTCTTATTATTTTTCTTCCTGTCTTAGATGTCAGGACGGCTATGAGGTTAGTGAGAACTTCCCATTGTGGACCCGCTATAACGGGCTGCACATATATTTTTAATCAAGATACGTGTTGTGTACCCCTTTATTTACCCGGGGTGCGCAAGTAATTCGGCCATAATATTTTAAATACCCTGTACGGGTATGTTACGTGGAAATCATGTATTTGATATACATATATTTTATATATTATTATATATCTTAAACTTAAATTGTGGTACGTTGGAGCTTAGGTGTTCTCTGCAGAGATAATAATTATCTGCACCCAAAGAGAACACTCATGCGAGCTATTGTTTAGGAATCAATAGCTAAATAAAGTTGAAAGCATGCACCAAAATATTTAAAAAAAGAAAAAAAGAAAAGACCTGGAAAAATAATTCCAGGCCAAAAATTAAAACTAAAAGTATGCCTCCCCTCTCCTCTTTGGCACCTCTATGTGCTCTGTCTCTTAAATATGCGTCTATTGCGTCACTACTCCTCTCCGGCCACGCGCCTACCCTGGAAGTCTATAATTCCTGCCTAGCGTACATCTGTGCATCGATCCGCAATTCACGATCGTTTGCCACAGATGTCAAACTAGGAGGGGTGGTGTAGTTCGGATTGACCGGTCAGGTACCGGCCGTACCAGCTAAGCTGGGTACGTGACGCCAGTCCTGGATTCGTTCCCTGAACATGACCCCCTGGGTAGATCTATAAGCGTATATGAGCCTATGAGAGAGATCGCGTTGTAAAAACAGCAAAGTTCGTTAAAACGCATAGTGCAAATGTGCACGCTTAATACTATTTTTTTTTATGAACAGAGCGTGTAATTTACGACCAAGATAGGATGACGCCTTTAGTGTACCGAGAAGGTGCAATGTAATCCTTTGTAATAACTTGTTCCCACCGAATCTGGCATTAATCAAGACCAGAATTCGACGGGCTTTCGGAATCTGTAAACCATTTCAGAATCGGTTAAGAAATGACTGAGTTATCCACGGAAAACCCCTTTTCATTATCTTCAAGATATTGCAGTGACATCATAACCACGTGTACGCAGAACTTCTAGAATGTTCTAGAACATTCGACTGATTTATTATTAGCTACGCGCTGATTGGCTCTTGCTCGACCGAGTAATATAAAAGGAGATGAATTCCAGAGATCGAGAGCATCCTCGGCCAGGGGCCGATTAGGTTGGACATGTGTCAGCTACAATCAGCACGAGAGGCATTATGCAGATCATTTCGGTCTCTGTCGGTTTTTCTCCCGTAGCCAGCAGTAATCCAACCCACCGCACTAAAGCAATTTTGTATCTCCCGTTGTTGCAGGAGCATTTTTGGAACTGTTTGGATATTGTTCACGAACATATCCAGAACTAACTCGGAACACGAACTTGCGGTGAGGCCTTTCCTGGCCAGAAAATGTGATTCTACAGATGTAGAGGCAGCGATGTTCTTTGGTGGATGATTCGCCGGATCTGCCGGCCACACCAAAAAGTGGTTATTCAGCCATCCCCGCACTAATGTCGTGCAGCATTATCTAAATTTTTTGACCGCAGCAAAGTAAACTTTGCCCGGTACGTCTTCAGAGCTGGCTGACATACCCCGCACCGTTAAGCTTAGTTATGTATCTTCATCCGCATTCAACAACCCCCGCTCATGATCGGGTTGTTGGCAACTTCCATCCATACCATCGGTGTATGGGAACTTTCGTCTTAGCAGTACTGTTATTGTATTCCTTGCTGACTACTCATTAGACATTCTATATATTGTGATTACAGTCCTGAGTTCGGTCCGCTCCCATCATGGGCTGCTTGAGGGGATTCTGTTTGTGGAAACCGGCATGCGCAAACTTTCCAGCTTCCAGGGAACACATCAACTCATGTCAAACCATGAGTGATGTATCAATTTCAGTAACACGATAGCCCAGGCTTAAGACTGGCTACCGATTATTCAAGTAACTATACTTGACATTTTAATTATCCCCTTAATTACATCTTTGATAATTATATCATATCTGTATAAATGGTCCCGATGACTAAAAAGCTCCGTAACAGTCTTAGGACCGCTAGTTATAATTTCTGTATCTGTTTATAGTTATTCTTATTTTCTGTAAGGTGTTTTTGCTAACCACACCATAGTAGGTTTCTCAACCTGTACTACATATATTATTCTGATCATTTCACATTGTATTGATTGTTCTGGTTAGTGTATATATGGCTAAGGGGCCATCAGTTCATATGGTTTGTTTATTTGTAGAAAAATATAGGACTGCAGTGCACGTAGGAAACACTATACAGCAACATTTATATATGCAGCACTTTCTCCAGCCACCAACAATTTTTCACTGAGGTCGCTGTCAGTGCTATAACTCTGTTTAGCCCGGCATGCTACCGACTAAAAACCTTTTCTATTCAGCTGGATAGGATCGGTTTAATATGATTAGAGACAATCTCTTCGTTAGGAAACACATAGTGTATGCCTATTTTCCGGTAGTTGCGATAATATAGCCCCGCACTCCGGCAAGGTTGTGTAAGATTGGCCAAAATACCTAAAGGGCCTCATATTTCTAAGTTATTGTCTCTCTTCATGTTCCACTAGGCCTTATGGCTTCTTAATTGTTTGGATGTCCCTATCCGCACCATGGACTAATCCAACCCTGGGAAACTATTGGGGTTTCCGAGCGGTGATGGCCAGGGTGTGGTGTCACACACATTCCCCAGTATCTTTAGATACTCAGTAGTTAGTTACCTTTACCAATGTAGGAAGCACTGCGAAAACATATCTTAATTATTATTTTCTTTAATCTGCTGAACAACCCTCCTGCACCGCAGTGCATAACTGGGCAACTTGTGTTTAAACCTAAAGCCAGGTTAAAAAGTTAGTTATGTAGGACCTGGTGGCGGGCTAGATGCGCATCCCCACCGAATTCCAGCTTGGCGGTATAATAGCTTATATTAAGTTAATTAGTTAAATCTCGGGTGTCAAACTAGGAGGAGGAGGAGGAGGAGGGGGGGGGTGTAGTGTGGATCGGCCGGATGGGTACGGACTGTCCCAGCTAGGCTTGGTATGGAACGACCCCCACGCCTGGGTAGGATAGCACATGTGGATAAAGCCATGTGAGAGAGGCTTTCTATAAAACGTCTACGTCTGTGAGATCGCGTAGCACGCATGCACGTGCTTCGTAGCTTCCCTGACAACACGTGCCAGCGTTGGGAGAAAATGCGTACTTATAGTGTACCGAGTTGGTGCACGTGATTTCTTCAAATCCCTCCATTCTCGCCGTTCTTGGGTGGAATCAGGACTAGAATGAGACGCGGATTCCAAAACTGTTTACCTTTTTTAAATCGGGCCAGAAATGGCCGAGTTATCCTTAAATGGCTCATTGAAATTATTTTCAAAATATTACTGGGACGTCTTGCATGTATGTAATAAATGAATGGGGAATGCGCTTATCACGTGATAACATCGTCACCCTTTCTGGCTGCACGCTGATTGGCTACAGATCGCCAGCTGATTGGCCATCGGACATCCTGCCTCTGACGTCACGAGTAGTATAAAAGGAGCGAAAAATCAAGAATCGAGACCACACTTCGGTGTGAGAAAGCCAGCGGTAGGTTGTTGGATCAGTGCAGTGCTAGACGTGGGCAACTGCTTACTGACTGTGGTACCACAGCAGTGCCTTTCGGAATTCAGTTCTCCTGCGCTGGTCAGCAATTGACATCCCCAATCACTATGTTTTTGTAAGCCATCGGACAGCCATCTGGGGACAACTAAATAAATAGAAGAGAGTTCCTCACTACAACACTTCAGGAGGAGCCTTCCTGCGGATGGGCCCCGTGGCCCAGATGTAATCTCTACAGCATGTAGAACAGGTGGTGATTCTTGGTGGATAACTCGTCAGATCTTCCAGACCACACTGAAAAGTGGTATCAAACTTCCGCGCAGCATGTCGTGTGATTAATTAACCTTTAGGCCACAGTCTGGTGGGACTCTGCTTGTTACACCGCAAAAGCTATGTGATGTATCATGTGCAGTGTACCCAGTGATGTACATGCAATATTTAACTACAACTGTAGCCCTCTCTGTAATGGACAACTTTCAGACTACCGTCACCGGACAGACACTTTCTAACTTACTGTTTAAATTAACATATTACTTATTATGCCTATCTAATGGACGTCTCTCTAGTCGTTCTTCTTCGCCGTCTTGAGAGTGAGCCGCATTAACAGTTTGCCTGCGGAAATTTCCCAGAAACTTCAGTATCATGCCGCCTTGCGTTCCTCATCTGTAACGCAGCACCTACAGTGATTTATGAACTCTTTCTCTACCGATGACCAATAGGCTACTCAAGTAACTATAATATTGTACTATTATATTCATTCATTCGATTATAGGTAAGAGTGACTAATAGGTACCTCCCGGTCGTCTGAGACTGCATTTTATAGTTTCTATCTTTATACTGTATATATTATCCTTATTTTTGTGCTTACAACTAACAAGCACCACAAGGTCCTATGACCTGATATACTGTTAGCTATGTGATAGTTCGCTAGGTATATGGCAAGTAGCCATCCTAGTTATCATGTTTTGTTTATATAAAATCTCTAGGTTGCAGTACGCTAGGCTATACTATACAGCAAGATTATATCCACATAACTATTCCCCCAGCATCAATTTTACACTGAGGTCAGTGTTCATGCTCACATTGCTTGAGCCTGACATGTGATCGATTAAACCTGGCTATTCTAGCTCGATAGGATAGGTTTAAAGTAGTTAGGGGCAATCTCTCCATATGATACATTTGTGTACGCCTCTTTTCCGGCTGTAGTGGATATGTAACACCGCACACCAGCCAGATTGTGTAAGATTGGCCAAAAACCTTAGGGCCTCTTATTATATTGAGGGATTGGCTCTCTCTGCACACGTCCAGCTGCAAGGCTCAATAATTGTCCCGTCCCCCCCACCGACACGTTGGCATGATCCAACTCTGGGAAACTACTGGGGTTTCCAAGTGGTGAAGACCAAAGTGTCGATTTCGCAAACATCCCCTCTGTATCCTTGGATACCAATTAGTGTAGATAACCACGCCAAAGAAGGAAGCACTGTGAAAAGATATAAATATTATGTAAAACCGGCCTGCAGTGCATCTCTGGGCATTCTGATATTTAGCCCTAATGACAGGCAAACGTTAGTTCCTCGACACATGGGTGATGGATGGGACACAGATCTCCATCCAACTCTGTACAGTGACTGGGTGCGGTCTTAGAACCCACCACGCCCTCACGGGAAGGTCACTGGAGATGGATATCTCCTCTTACTCCCACCATAAAACTTTATGCGCTTTTCAAATTGCTTGTGTAAATGGTAGCTTGTCCAAGTGATCTGGTTACAAATACATGTGGTTGCAGTGTGATTTGTAACTAGATCGTTATATGATTCTGAAGCTGACACTCTGCAACATGGCCACACGCTGCCTTTCTGAGGGTGACCTTCCGGAAACCAAGCATCTTCGCCAGTTAGACTCATGTGTCAAAAGATAGGTAGAACTTCCTGCCACATGCAGCCAACACTTGGAAGCAAATCTAACAACTAAATGGTAAGTTAGAACTTAGCAGAAGGACCGCATAAATAACGCAGCAACTACCAATGCAGTATCTTGAACCTACATAAGATGACGGCATTTGACTTCTTCAGAAATCAGCCTCCCCGTCTTCACATAATACAGCGTGCATCACATTAATTAAAATTTCACTAGGTTGACACACACTACACTTAGCATATGTTTGAACAAGAGAGTGACCCTTTTTGCCAGCTCTCTTCCTCTGCTTCGGCATTGAAGGCATTTTCCTGTGACGGAGGCCCGCGTGAGGAACTTTCCTCTCACAACAATATTATTTTGTTAGGGGTATAATGGTTTATATTAAACTATATAAATAGCCTTGTTAGGACGCTCTCTTGCAAGGATACCTCTCGGATATATACGGATCTGTGATGTACCTCCGACGAGCCCGCGTGAACAAGACACCAAC
Source organism: Chaetoderma sp. LZ-2023a (assembly GCA_034401795.1). Classification (NCBI taxonomy): domain Eukaryota; kingdom Metazoa; phylum Mollusca; class Caudofoveata; order Chaetodermatida; family Chaetodermatidae; genus Chaetoderma; species Chaetoderma sp. LZ-2023a. The sequence goes on along the minus strand of CM067370.1, from coordinate 88,647,570 downwards.
TTAGTTCTATGTACTGTATACTTTCTCTCGTCTACTAGCAAACCAGTACCATTGTTTGTATAGTAATATATTTTTGATTAATTATCATGTCCAGACTACTAAATTAAGCTATGGACTGTCATACCGGTAACACCAGTCTTTGTCCTTTCCGGAGTCATGATACGGGATCCATAACCCCGAGAACCATAGCTAACCAGCCATCCCATGCATCCTGTACATGTGGCGCAATGGAGCGGAGCAACATAACGGACCCCCGCGAGCTACAGAACACAAAGCAGAAGTACATCTGTGTCACCAGATACTATCACCATCCTGTTGAAGCATTATGATGCTGAATGTGCCGCATCACCCGCATGCAACATCAGTCTGGTATATACCTCCTCTTGCTTCGACTGCAAACCATGAACAACTGCACAGACACATTCCTCAATTCGATAGCTCGTCACATATTACATACAGCGTCTTCCCATGTAGTTTGCTGGTGTTTTCTGGCAGCATCCAGTCATTGGTGAGGAACTTAATGAAGCTTTGCTTGGACTACTTGTTAGGAATTGTTTCCACAGTATAACGGTTTGCCTGCTCTTTATGTTCTTATATTGTATGTTACCATGTTGTTCGCAACTGTGCGGATCTGTCTATAAATCCCTTTAATGGAGTCCAATAGGTATGAATTAAGCATAATGCCACGCCCTTCACTCTCTAATGCTGATGCGTTTTTGAAGTCCTTACGAAAGGGTAGATGATGATAGATCACAAAACGTGTTGTTTTTGTTCTCCATTCACATTATTCACACATGGCATTCAGTTTATTATACTGCCGAATGACTGAGAATTACCTCTGCTGGTAATGAGTTATTTAATTCTTGTGCAAGAACTGATTTGCTGGTTTTTCACAATATCCCATCTGCTGTGCATAGAGACCATGGAATTGCTCCAAGCGGGTGTTGTAGAACTCATGTCGAGATCACATAGCTGTGCCAAACAGGTCGGTGGTTGTCTTACGCTTTACATCTTACCATTGGGTGCTACTTTCTTGGTATATGAGAGCGTCTTTAGCATTGCTTTAGGTAGTGGATCATAAAACTTTACAGGAGGATCACCCTCAAGTCTATATACTTTGAAAGTGTTATAGCAGTCCACTCTTATCGTCTTTAGTCATACCATGTCATTAGATTGTGCAAGGGTAGCAATCGAGATGTTCTGTAAATCATTCGAATCAGTAAATGAATGGCCAAACCCTTTTAGAACATCTACCACAGATGCAACATCTTTCATAATTTTTGCCTTATTTAGCTCAGCAAGATGATGGTCACCACTGTTTAAATCCAGTTTCTCACGAGACATTCAAATATATGCACTTCTATCTTCTGCTGCAATGAGGTAGTAGCGGTTTACTGGTCTGCTCTTCAGACTAAATCTACAGGTCGCATCTGGTATTTCAGTATCTTTATTTACAATCTCTTCACAGACCTAGTATCTTACCAAAGGGGTTAAATAGACGTGCCTGAACAGAAAATACGCCTTGTTTAATATTTTGGTACACACCTGGATGTTTTGTTTGGAGCTCTAGACATCTCAGCATAATAAACATTTAGGCAACAAGCAGCAACATGCATAATTCAACTTGTGATACGCGTAGCACCATGGAAGATGTACATATCAGCCACAAAACAATGTTTCCTACCATGGAGATAATGCTCCATCGTCATTTCTCAGAACTTTCATATATTGTGAAACATATGGCAACAGATCAGCCAACAGGTAGTTCTGCATTGTGACCACAAGGGTTTCTGCTGATAGATCATAATCGAGGACTTTAATCACTTCGAGGCCTTCGTTTATCTGAGTAATATTCTCTGGATGGTGCTGCAGCCGCCACAAGCTAAATACCTTCCAAGCTAAATGGAGAAATGTTTCATACGTACATTAATGCATAAGTACAACTATGTTATTCTGACAAACTTCTATTACAGCAAACACTGATCCTTCTACGATGACACCAGTTTCTATAAGAATCTTCTTAAGGCCAGCATCCCGGTATTATGCCAATAATTGGCAAAGCATTAAATAAAGCTTGGTATTTCTTCATTTTCACAATGATGTTATCAAACTTTTCTTGATGCTTCCAGATAAACTCCAATATTTTAGCATAGACGACCAGATTGAATATTGGCATAATTTTCTGCAATTAGTACACGTTCCATATTTTCACAGATTAGTTGAGTATCTCGTAAACAGTTTACTCGAGCAACCAGCCTAAAAATTCTATCCTATGAGACTGCAACATATTAAATCCTGTCCAACTAATATTATGTCGAGGGGAAGTTCTAGTTCTCGAGCAAGAAACCACACCATGTTCTTCTGTTGACTGTTTGAAATCGCACTTGCTACGTCTGTGTCAACATTTTCTAAAGGTTGAGGACCAATCTTCGTTCCACAGACATAGATTGGTAACTAAAATTCCAGATTAGCGATGCTACGTTTGGTCTATTTCATGATTTTAGGGAACTCTGGCTTGAAAGATAGCGCTCCAAACACTCTGGGTTGAACAACTATGCCAATAACCCTATGTGATGTACCTCAACCAGTCAAAGTCTCCTCCAATCTGGCAATATTATCCAAGCCAACGTAGTCAACACATGCGGTTGAATATTATGTGAGAAAACAATATCACTTTCCCCAGTTGCCAGTTTTGCCATGCAGAATGCTGGTTTATTGATCTCTCTTCTATAAGAGTGTACGAGGGTTCTCAACAAACAAGTCTATTAATTAATATTTTAAACCATGCTGGGTAATGTAGGGGCCGTGTTTGCATGCTTCCTCGCGAGATGTGTATATCTAAACTGTCTTTAATAAAATATGCCTTCTTGATATACGTTTGTGGGTAGGGATCAGTGAAAATTTTCACAAGTGGTGCAATTAAACTGATAGACAGAACTTAAGCTACCAGTTCCAGATTGTTATAATGCAAAAATGAACTCCTGACATGATAACCTTTCCAATGATACAAAATAACCTTGGTCAGCATTTTGGTACCGGTTGGCTTAATTTTGGGCCCAACCTGATGCACTACGGATAACGATTCCGTTTTCAAGAATGGTCAATATTGTTCTAATGGCTTCAAGAGCGATAGTAGCAGTAGTAGTAGTAGTAGTAGTTTTTTATTATTGTCAGGCATTAGTTTTATGAACCCTGTTTTTCACGACGCACTGACACTAGGATGTAGCTCATTCATTATCTGGAATGTAATTTTACCTTTTTCAATTTTCGACCTGAGTGGGGTTCGAACCTGGCAATTCTCCCGTACCTTCCGCCTAGAGTTTGGGAACCGAGTGCTCTACCCACTGGCCCACCATCCAGCGGACAAAACTCCTCTTTCACCGGACCAGCTTACCACCCGACTCACAACCACACGAATTGACTGGAATTGACGGTGTGCATTCCAGATATTTTTACTTTTACGTTTCTGAGATCTCTCCTGCTACATCAGTAGTAGTAGTAGTAGTAGTAGTAGTAGTAGTAGTAGTAGTAGTAGTAGTAGTAGTAGTAGTAGTAGTAGTAGTAGTAGTAGTAGTATAGATTTGCTCAAACTTGTTTGCTGTCATAGTTGGCTAAAAGGTTGGGTGAAATAGAGTAATGTTCTATTTTTCCAGCACAGCAACGTTTTTTGTTGGTACTAACATGGTTGTAGGCTACTAGGTTTCACACAAATCAGCCACGCTATTCGTTTCCACATCCTTATCTATCTTTCACTATCTTAGAGTACCACCCTTAGCGAAACGTATAAAATGTATAACATGCTGATTACATTGAAAATAACTTCGACTGGTATATGTTAGACGGCACCAGTTTCCAGTTACCTAACCAACAAGGGAAAAACCCGTTTGGTTACGCCAAATTTCGAGGCTTAATAATAATAATAATAACAATAAAAATAATTAATAATACTAATAATATTAATAATAATAATAATAATAATAATAATAATAATAATAATAATAATAATAATAATAATATTCACAGCAGAATGCTTGAAAATTAAATTGTCAAAACTGTACACTTTTAGAAGCTTACATTGTGGGCCTAAATGTACCCAAACGAAATAAATCCTAACAAACGATAATTTCGTTACACATCAATCAATACAATTTTTTTATTTGTAAATTTGAATTAGAGACACGTGTCCCTATTTAAAACTTCGCAATTAAAACATTATATAATTTGTACGGAATGAAATCATCATATGTTAAGATTTATTTCGTTTCATTACTTTGAGGTACACACATTAACCCTCTAAAAGGTTACAATTGAAACAATTTTTTTTCACGCATTCTGGTGTGAGTGCTCACCTTTAATAATAATTAATTAACACGACGAACCCAACCCTTCCATCCCAACTGTCCCTAGCCTACACACCTGTCTATTCCCAAGATTAACAATTTTCAAGCAGAACAGATACATGTATGTAACCGTCTAATGTCTCCTGTGTATTCATGGTTTGTAATGTTATGTCAGCATAAATATATGTAAGCGGTCTGTCACCTCATATAAATAAGCAAATAAAATTTACTTGAATTGAATTGAATTAAAAAAAGTCAAGGGATGTACTAGCCACGAGATCGTTGACAAGTTATCAACTATTCGAAATATGACCCCCATATATGTGGGTTTCGCTACCAATGAGTTGATACCGTTTGGTCCCCAATGGAGTGAGCAGGCATGAAATCGTGGTGTGAATCTGTCCAGTGGGATTCCGTTGGGGAGGGGGGGGGGTTCTGTCGGCTAGGATTTTGTCCGGGTGGGATTATGTCCGGGTGGGATTTTGTCCGTGCACCATGCATGCATACATGTCGTCACCGCCACCACAGCCACCACCACAGTAATCATCATCATCATCATCCTCATCATCATCATCGTCACCACCACCACCACCACCACCACCACCACCACCATCACCACAACCACCACCACAGTAATCATCATCATCACTATCATCATCATCAGCAGCATCGTCACCACCAACAACACCACCACCGCCGCCACAGGCACCACCACCACCGCCACTATAAACACCACCACCACCACCATGCTACAATCATCTATGTATTCTAAGACAAAAAGCGTGACATCCTCTGCATATAGACTATAGCCCAGGAGCATTAGGTCGAAAATAGGCCCAACATGGAAATAAATAGTACTAAGCTGAAATTTTCAGGAAAGTTTCATATAATCAGTAGAAACTACATAACAAAAGTCCCCGAGTTTCCTGTGTGTGCCAAAGATACAACAGGCATACATGTATAATCTCTAAGTATATGCGTTCATATGGAAATATCTGATAAAACTAAATATTTCTTTAGATGTATAGACTAGATATCCCACTCAAGTCGATTACTTACTATGTTGTTGTGTTTAAATCAGTGTAAGCTTATAAAGAATGTTACGTCGATGATGTCATCACATGTTACTTAATTTGATAAACTCGACCTCTGGCAATGAATATTGCGATGCATTACTTATCATTTCTTGCTCATAAATCCAATAGGTGGTGTCTTCAAATAGCAACTTTATTTGGCTTACAACATATGAATGAAAATGGACTGCTAGACGATCACATTTTCCACATTTGACATCTCGTCGAAATAAAGTTTGTATTTTAAGACATTTAAGACATACGCCATGCAATACAGATCTTTGGCCCAACCAAGATATGGATTGAGCTTGATACAAATTATTTATTGCTTGTACCTAAAGGAGACATGAAGACTTCATGAATTACGTCGAGGGGACAGTATACTGTACAAGTCATTTCTCGAGCAAGATCAGGATCCTGATGTGATACTTATTGAGGAGTGTATCAAACGAGTTAGTGACTTAATCACTCAATTATGTGAACACACTTCTGGTCTGAACAGGACTGCAAACCTCTGGATGCAGTACTTTAAGCAAGTTTCCATTATCCGTATGTTCGTTCGGGTTGAGAGAACAGGAGACTGGACACTCCATATATATTGTATCTGTCAAATGCTGCCTCACTTCCATGCTGCAGGACGTATTGCTTATGCCAAGTCAGCCCAGTTGTATATTCAACACATGATGGAACTGCCTCACAAAATGCCAGCAGAGGAATATAACCAATTCACAAAGACGGGATACTGTACAATTCGGCGATCAGACAAGTTCTGGGATGGGGTATTCTCTGACCAAACCATAGGGCAGTTCCTAATGCGTCTATTGAAATCATCTGGAGGCATGACACGTGGTCGCGGGATAACCGACAGTACTCTGACAAAATGCTGTTCAATAGGATAACTTCTGTTCTGAACAAAAGTTCTTAGTTGGATACTTTCCTACAGTATGAACTAGCTCCATAACCTTCATCTCTCTTCATAAACGATGGTCAAATGCGTAAAACAGCAAAGTGTTATGGGGACGATAGTGAAAGCGCTTGTAACCAGCCAAACAACAATTCCTGATGATTCCATTATCGTGTTAGACGGGGGTCATTTACTTCATTCAGTAGTTTGGCCACAACCTGCGACGTATAAGAAGGTGTGTGAGTCTTACAAATCCTACATTCTCAGTCATTACAAAGTAGCTGTCACTGTTGTTTTCGATGGCTATGATGGGTCTCTGTCAACAAAGACAGCAGAGCAAAATCTAAGAGCGAGAAAATGCACTTCTGCAGATATCTTGGTTTCACTTAATGTGCCGACTACAACATCCCAGAGTAGGTTCCTCGGAAATGGGATAAACAAAATGCGTGTTATTCAAGCACTGGCATCATTTCTTGAGACTGCTGGAATTATCGTGAAACAGGCGGAGTCAGACGCTGACACACTCATCGTCGGTACAACACTTCAATTGGCAACATTAAATGACTCTCCAGTAGTGGTAGTTGGAACTGATACAGATCTGTTAGTCATGCTAGTACGACGAGCAACATCTTCTACGAATGTATATATCCTTTTTAGCCAATGTCATCAAAACTGTTAACTTAAAATTTACGTTTTTCGTCGTTTTGTAAGCGCATAGAGCACGTCTTTCGCGTGGAGTTTTGCGCCATATAAGTGTACTATTATTATTATTATTATTATTATTATTAGTATTATTATTATTATTATTATTATTATTATTATTATTATTATTATTATTATATGCTTTGCCACAGTAAGCCAGTAACACTGTTTAGTATCAAGGAACTTCAGACCGCCCTAGGTAATATTACACACCATATAATTTTTATTCACGCGTTTACAGGGTGTGATACGACATCAGCCCTCTACAACCAGGGGAAACGCAAAGCCATGAACCTTGCTCGTACAATTTGGTACAAACAGTGATATGTGCCCTCACATGAATGTGTTCATGCGCGATTCAAGTAGTCAAGGCGGGTCGCTTCTGCAGGGAAAATGTACCGCCTTGCATTATATGGTGCAGACAAATTTTCCACAATAAACAAATACCGCCACGTTGCATATAAACACGGGGTTGCAAGATTGTCACTGAGTGGTACATTTCAACTCGCTAGCCTTCCACCTACAAGTGATGCAGTTCGTCAACATTCATACAGAGCATATTTGTAGGTCCAGGAATGGATGGGACACAAACTCTCCTATTGAGTGCGGATGGCAAATCCATGAGCAGACACTAATTCCGATTACCACAGATCAAGCTGTTGTCTCAGATGAACTTGTTAACATTGTCACATGTCCGTGTAAAACGGGATGTGGAAGGTCGTGTGGATGTAGGAAAGCAGGAATAGAATGCTCTCAGAAATGTGCATTAACTGCATGCGTGCATCGTGTTTTAATGCACCGGAGGTTATTGTCAATAATCAGGAAGATACATAAATGGATATTACATCCATAGAAATATTGTGCAATCCCGTCCAGGAGTGCATACTAAAGCGCAAATCCTGCAAAACATATTTCCAAACGCACACACTGTGTAATGTGTTTGTTTGCTGATTCACAATGTTATAACATATGCATGCGTGACAGAAGGCGATTCTGTGCATACAAAACAGTCTGCAATGTTTCTGCTTTAGAACAGAGTCCGTGATCAGACATGTCTAGTTTCCAGCTCTCCCACATATCCATGGGTCAAAACGTATGAAACTGTTTATATATATATTCTATCATAATCATTCCCCTACTGATAGCAAAGTGCATAAATTTCGAAGCAGTTGTACATGTAAACTATGGCATATTTTGAAAATAATAGCAAGGGTTTCTAGTCTAATTAATTTCAAGATATTCAAGAGTATGCTCTTTATATCATAAAGGAAGTGGTGTACCACTTTGAATGGTTGAGAGAGTTAACAATGCTAATTTCCAGAATTTGAACATACATATCTATGGAAGGCTTCGTCTAAGAATGAAGTTCTGTGACCTAGATAGTTGATCTGTTGACCTCAAACTCAAAGCAATCATAGACTGTCATAACATGAAGGCGTGTGCTAAATCTTGTGATTCTATCTCTTGCACTCCAGAGTTATGGTCAAAATTGTATTCTGGTATGCACTTCGTGACCTCGTGACCAAGATATGTGAATATGTGATGATTTGCCAAGAAACTCATAGAACTGCTAGCCACCAATAATAATAATAATAATAATAATAATAATAATAATAATAATAATAATAATAATAATAATAATGGTAGTGCCAAAGTTGGTGATTATACCTACTTGCGTTCCTGATTTATGGCTAAAGATGTGTATTTCGGGATGCACTTAGTGACACCATGACCCAGATTTATTAGCATGTGACCTCAAATTCATTTTTTGCTTAGCCGTCTATAATATGAATCGATATGTCAAATTTGATGATTCTACCTTCTCGGACTCCGAAGATATCGCACGGAAAAACACAGACAAACAAACAAACAAACAAACCCCACCCCAATACTCACAACGGCCTTTGGTGGCGTGAGTAATAAATGACGGAAATTAGTAAACATCTGGACACCGTATATATCCATCATCACAAGGCTGCATTACTTACTTGGAAACATGCCTTCATCCCATCCTCGCTCCACCTGTTCCAAGCTCTCGTGCCCACTTATACTGCGCATGACAGGTTGGGGGAGGGGGTGCGAGCTCTTGGAACAGGTCGTACTTGGCCTTAGAATGATGTATGTAAGAAATGCTATGTAAGATACCGTGGCAAGTGATTTATTACTTCCAGACAATTCATATGGTTAACATTTAAAACAATAAGAGACCTTTTTTAATATCATGTGTAATCACGTGATTTATTCTTTACCCGGATAGTATGCGTCTGTGCCCTGATCTTGATAAGTTCGCCACATTTTTAGCACACATCGGAAATTAGGGGACTTTTGATATGCTATTCATTAAGATATTTTGCAACTATCCTTCAAAAATCTGCTTAGTACTATTTTTTCCCACGTTAAAGCCTAATGCTCCTGGACTACTATACATATAGTGCGTTATTGTTTGTAGCACACATACCTCAAGATGACCACACATGTTCAACACTCTCAGCGTGTTGCGGCACACCTTGTCCAGTGACACGTTGCCATGACAACATGTGATGGCGAGCACCTGTACATCCTCTCTTGCCAAAGCCAGCATCAGCGCCTGCGCATCATCATGTCCCGTGTCAACGTCAATTATCATTTTCTGTGGCGCCATTAATATATAGAACAACGACTATCCTTTATTCAGATAAAATGTGAATATAATGTCGCCACTAGAGGACTGACAACGGACTGTGATATAGAGACAGGCCGTCAAGTCTAACGAGTTGACGTACACACACACACACACACATTGCGTCCTGAATGGGAAGGTTAACTGTGTTCCCCAAACCGCATACTAAACTTGCTGTATAACAGACCCATGCTCAAGTTTGCATACGTTATCAGCATGTGTCGACATTAACGTCAGAGATTAGGTCAACTAAAATAACAGACGCTTATAACCCCTATTAGTAACATAGTGCTCTGAATAATTTTCCGGGTTTGCTTCATTAAGCAAGACACGCATACCAGCTCCGAGCCGCTATAAAGCGATTATTCTTGTTTAGCCATTTCACGACGAAACCGGCCTCTGTAGTGGTCTTGAGGAATGTCCATTTGCAGGCCAAGAGAAAACTATTTTTGGAAATTTACCAGTGGAATGACTGGCTCTCCAGTCCTTCCAGTAGTAAGTTTTCAAAAATAGTCTTCCCCTGGCCTGAAAATGAAACTTTAATAAGTAAATTTATTTTTTTAAACAAATTTAGTCCTTAAAGGTTTAAAGTAGGTAGAGCCAGGTTCATAATAGGGTCTTAAGTTTCGGAAAATGGAGATTTATTGAAAGCACTATGCTATGTACTCACTATTTGTACACGGATTCAACCTTACGCTGGCAGATGATTTCATACCACTAACCGTATTATATCTACATATAAGCTTAGCAAATTGAATATATATATATATATATATATATATATATATATATATATATATATATATATATATATATATATATATATATATATATATATATATATATATATATATATATATATATATATATATATATATATATATATATGTCTGATGCTGACATTTGGAATGAACTAGCTTCAAAGCTACCTAACAAAAAAATACATTGCAGAAAGGTTAATCTCTGACAGTGTCTATGTAACGAAGAACTAAAATTGGCTGGGTTTGGATGTGACTTAAATAAAGGAATCTCGATGTGGATCGGATCAAATTCTGGATTTGTGGATATAACGCGCCAATATAGAATTTGCACCGTTAGCCAACGGTGCATGGGCCAATATCGAATTTGATATCGCCGCGTCCATTGGATTAGAAGAAGACGATTCTGGGTTCATCCAATTCTACAAAAGCGTGATGACTATGGGGAGTATGGTAAACTAATTCAAGAGCTTCGGCAGGACCCAGAGAAATTCCATAGCTACTTTAGAATGTCAATTATTATTAATTCCTAATCTTGTCGCCTAAATCTGTATGTAATGTTCTACACCTCAAACTGGACTTTTACATAACTGAACACGTGTGCTGTTTCCCGCCACGCACGGACATCAAGCGGCGTGAAGTCATGCATGCATGTGCATTTCGTACTTGGAATTATGTCAGCTAACGCGGGGACAAAAAGTATGGCAGCCTAGTTGTACCATCATGTTTCTACGTTCTATTGTTTTTGCTGGTGCTTAACTTTTGCACAGGTGTGTATATATATATATATATATATATATATATATATATATATATATATATATATATATATATATATATATATATATATATATATATATATATATATATATATATATATATATATATATAAACTAACCAGAACATCAATACAGTATTAAATGATAGGAATTATATATCTTAGTACAGGTTAACGAACCTACTACGGTGCGGTTAGTGAAAACACCTTACAGAAAATAAGAATAACTATAAACATATACAGAAATTATAACTAGCTGTCCTAAGACCGTTACGGTACCTTTTAGACATCGGGACCGTTTTTACGGATACAATATAATTAGAAAAGTACATTTAGCGGAATAATTAAAATGTTAAGTACAGTTACTTGAATACTCGGTAGCCATTCTTAAGCTAGGCTATCGTGTTACTGAAATTGATACGTCATCCTTTAGTTGACGTGAGTTGATGCATTCTCTTGAAGCTGGAAAGTTCCCGCAGGTTGGTTCCCGCAAACAGGATTCCCGCAAGAAGCTCACGGCGGGAGCACATCGCTCAGGACTGTAAGCACAATGGAATGTCTAACCAGTAGTCAGCAAGAGATACAATAGCATTACTGCTGTGTAGAAAGTTCCCGTACACCGATGGCATGGATGGAAGTTGTCAACAACCCGATCACAAGCGGGGGTTGTTAGATGCAGATGAAGATACAAAACTAAGCTTAACGGTGCTGGGTACGTCAACCAGCTCTGAAGATGCACCGGGCAAAGTTTACTTGCTGCGGTCGACAGTTAAAAGAACCTGCACTTTTAAGCATGGCCGGGAGATCCGGCGAGTCATCCATCAAAGAACATCACTGCCTCTACATCTGTAGAATCACATATTCAGGCCGTAAAGACCTCACCGCAAGTTCGTGTTCCGAAATAGATATTGATACTCGGGAACGATAAATAGAAAGTTCCAAATTGCTCCCGCAAGTAGGGAGTTACAAAATTGTTTTAGTGTGGTGGGTTGGCTACTGCTAGCTACCGGAGAGAAACCGACAGAAAGCGAAGTTACATGCATAATATCTGACGATCGTAGCTAGTACAGGTCCGACCTGTTCGGCCCCTGGCCGAGGATGCTCTCGATCTCTGGATCGCGTCTCCTTTTATACTCCTCGTGACGTCACAGGGACAGGTTCCAACCAATCATCGTTCGAGCAACAGCCAATCAGCGCGTAACTGATAATAACGCTGTCGAATGTTCTTGAACAGTCCAGAAGTTCTGTGTCCACGTGGTTATAACGTCACGGCAATATTTTGAAGATAATCAAGAAGGGTTTTCCGTGGATAACTCAGCCATTTCTTGACCGATTTTGAAATGCTTTACAGATTTAAAAAGCTCGTCGAATTCTGGTCTTGATTAATGCCAGATTCGGCGAGAACAGGTAATCAAAAAGGATTACAGGGTACCATCTCGGTACACTAAAAGCGTCATCCTATCTTAGTCGTAAACTACGTGCTCCATTAAAAATAGCATCTAAGCGTGCGCATGCGCACTACGCGCTTTAACGAACTTTAACGTTTTTACAACGCGATCTCTCCCATAGGCCCATATACGCCTATGGCTCTACCCAGCGGGTGGGGGCGTGTTCAGGGAACGAATCCAGGATGGGCGGCGCATACCCAGCTTAGCTGGTACGGCCGGTACCCGACTGGTCGATCCGAACTACACCACACCCTCCTAGTTTGACATCCGTGGCAAATGATCACGCATTGCGGATCGACGCAAGGACGTACGCTAGGCGGGAATCATAGACTTCCCGGGTAGGCGCGTGGCCGGAGAGGAGTAGTGACACAATAGATGTGTATTCAAGAGACAGAGCACATAGAGGTGCCAAAGAGGAGAGGGGAGGCATACTTTTAGTTTTAATTTATATAATAATATATAAAATATATACCCCGGGTAAATAAAGGGGTACGCAACACGTATCTTGAATAAAAATATTTACGGCCCGTTATAGAGTCTGCAACTGGCACCTCTCGCTGACCCCATAGCCGTCCTGACATCTAAGACAGGAAGAAAAATAATAAGAAAAATAGAACATAATAATAATAATAACTCAAAAGTTAGTTTATCAGGCAGTCCCAGCATAGCTGAGACTGCATGATGGGATTATGACATTATTGCACTGCAGGGTGTTGTAGTCTTTACGTCGCACATGACGTTCTTACAACACCGGAGTCCGCAGTGCTCATTTTGTGTGGGACACAGCTGGGCAACTAAGTTGCGCAACTGTGTCGGATAACCGTAGTCATCCCAGGGATGGGATTCAATTGATCTAACATATATAGTCTTATCTTAGCATATTAAAATTCTTCGATCAACATAAAAACAGGGTATTACTTATTCCCGAGGAGCATCACCTTTTAATTAGGGTGATACGGTCTTACAGATTGGATGCTTATAAACTTGCCTATTTTAATTTTAGGCTGGAGCGCCCGATGGTGTGTGTGGGAGCCTGGTGACGTCAGCTGTGGTAGTTGCGTATTTGGGCGGCTCTTTTGTTTAAAGCATTTCATCCAATTTACTGGAAATAGCAGTAAAAATACGTGGCCCTTGGAAACACGTGGTTGATCAAGTGCTGTTTATGGCGATGGCCGAAATACTGTTGCTGAGATGAAGTCTTTGCAGATGCGAGATATGGAAATATATGTTATATCAAGATTCCGTATAAAATAATGTCCCTATTTGCCCGGGTTCTTAAACATGCGTCTTATGGTTGTCTGTAAAGATAGTTCTCAGTCCGTGTTGATTATGGACTGGAACGCTGAGAAGAGAATTGTTTTTAATTCTCCTTGTAACTATACCGTTAGAGTTTTGATGCCGCTTTACGGGCCCTTGCGCTAATGATTCGTAGCACGGTAGCGCAGTTGTGTTCTTAATCAAAAATTTAACAGCCGAGCGGGAGGGCTTGCCAAGCATTCTCCTCAATGGGTAAAACCAGCTCCGTCCCAGCCTAGACCAGACACATTTAATAATGGTTAAATTACAGTACAACTCGGAAGTGGGTGCCACAGTTATTACAATTCACAATGCCGTCGTTTGGAGATTGTGAATACAGTCTACCTGGGTGTCTGTGTTTCTGACATGTTGGTGATTTGAATCTGATACGCATGGCTGGTTATCTGTGGATGATACTTGCGCTGTGGTGAAGGTGACGTGTTTATGGCAGCCAGGTGTGGGAGGGGGGAGGGAGAGGTGGCGTGAATGTCAACTTTATCGAACCCTGAGGGTATTTCACTCCGTAATGGCCGAGCCCGTGGGTAGGACAGAGTTATTTTAGAGCGCAGACGACCTGTCGGATGCTGTCATAACTTTGATCAATCCATTCACTTGTACCCTTTGGCCTTCCCGGTGTGGTTCACTGTCCCCGCCACGCCGGACGGACGCCCAGCTCCCCGGACAGGATGCAGCCTAGGCTAGGTACCTTTTCGTATATGCCTGAGATAAAGACCTGTCCAAGTTATGGGACCATACTCCGGGACAGAGTCAAGGTGCACACTGACGACTCCCGAGCCGAGCGAACACAGTACTGGGTGCCAATAGGGTCATCTTGGCAAGGGGCCATAGCCCCGCATAGACTGTACCACGGAGGCGATGTCCGCTAGACACATCGCAGCTAAGGCCCTCACGTAGATCGTACTTTGACGTCATTTGAGCTGAGAGGCCCTGCGCAGATCGCACTAGACAGATCATCCACCCCATGGGTACCTGGGTGCCAGACTGCTCCATCCATCTGGCAAGTGACAGATTACACCGCCTCATTCACATACCCTCCTGCTTCCCAAAGAACCACTTTTCATGACCTCTGCTCACAGGAGGCATGACTCACAATACGAATGCTTGCCATGGCCTGACTGTACATTGAGCCATCTTGACCACACAGATAAACTGACATGATTAAGACGACCGGCCAGCGACCCAGTCAATAGCGGAATACGAACTTTGACCATTCTCCCGGCCTTGCCTTGCAGGTCATCTCCAGCATTGCTACCGATTCCGTCAGAGACTCGGATTGCCCTCGGTGTGGACTGTCATCCACGTACCACGCATGTCCACTTGTCAAGACACGATAAATCAAAAATCTCAATAGCCCGAACAATATGCCGACTAGACGGTACCACAGTAGGATGTTAATTCATCCTCCGTTAGACACGGAGGCCTTCACTATCTCCTCTGCACTATAGTTGAAGATTTTACATGCCCTGGACCCTTGCGGGTCCACTGCCGCCTGTTTTCGACACCCCTTCGAGGAGCCCATCCCTCTCTGGTGTCAAATTCAACTTTTTGGTAGCAAATTCCTACTCGTGACTGACGACAATTCGGGAATCTTGCTCTCTTAATAATATTGACTGTTATTACGTGTAGATGATGTATGTAGATTTAGCTGTTTCCATACGACGTCGGGAAAAGGGAAAAGGGAGGACCGTTGGACAAACGTTCCTTCCATGACGCATACTGTAGATGGCTGTAGTGCATTCCCTATATCTTTTTCATCAGTTCCCCCATAACTAGATAAGATGTGTGCGGGAGATTTGTTGACTGTATTCTATTGATGATAATGTTGTTGTCGGGATGTTCGGGCTGCTGTATGATGCCAATGTTATAAGCCGATTTGAATTATATTTGGCAGGAAGTGGGCGCATTCCAGTTTTCCACGCGGGTGAATTCCAAGTTTGTTGTTCTTGCGGGAGGTGGGGGTTTGTGGGAGATCTTATTTCTCCAGCAGCTTTGTGTGAGAGGATTTGTTACAGGAACTTTTGTCTCTATCAGGAATTTACTAACTAGCTAATAGGGGGGGGGGGGGGGGCTTCAGCTGGCCCCTCCAGACACACAGATGCCACCATCTAGAGTAGCAGCTCTTCGATGCCCATGTCACAATAGCTTCATCAATTCTTGGACTGCTTTTTCCATGGTAATCACATTGGTACATGGTAATCACTTTGGGAGACAATCCGCTGTGGTTATACCTATGGATGCTCTTTCTCTAATTGGAAGGTTGGATGGTGTAGTCACTAAACACTAAGAGAGGGGACAGACAGACAGTCAGACAGACAGCATGACAGATAGACAGACAGACAGTCAGAAAATAAAATGTTATCAATACAATACAACACTCCATGTAGTGGTGTATAGCTATAATGGATATCAAACGCATACACGCACGCGCGCATGTATGTATGCGCGCAATGATAAAACTATTTTTAACCATGTAGCCACCTGGGCCCCTAAAACCAAAAAAACATAAGTGACCCAGACAACTTTTCAAGGGCCCAATTTGATAATTATGATGCATCAACACACATGATCCTGCATTTAGAAACATAGGATATAATAATAAAGGATTTACTAATGTAGAATGCGTTGAATATGCTGCTTTCAAGATTAATAATATTGTCTTAACCTGCATTAGACTGATCAGAGACATAAACTGATTTTCTGTTCACCCAGCACCACCACCATCAATTCAACGCAGGTGAATCCAATCTGCACGTTACAACCTAACCCGACCATAAACTGCAGGAATAGAGCTTGGCTTTGCCAATACACCAGAATGGCAGGCTAGACAACCATCTGACCACATAGAACCCCGTCCCCACCCTTGGTATACAACACACTGTGACCATGCACAACACACTAATCACCATTAAGAAGTGCCGGATTAACCCTTTGAACCCTGCAAAAACAAATAAGACTCAAGAGCTAACAAAATAATATTTGTCTGCCAATGCTGGTGCTGTTTTGACTAGGAACTGTTTTACCACTGAAACAGACGTTTTTTGGTCAAGATAGCCCCGCAGATCAAACACATTACTAATAATTGTCTTGTAGTTGATATTCATGAAACGCAGCGTGAAAGGATTAATGGGTTGAATGTGATCAGCCTAACAAAATTGGTCGAGGTTAATAGTCCCATGTCTAATAGATAAAACTGGAGAGTCAGATAGCGAAGAGGCTCCACATACCACTAGCAATAAATTTTAATCCAAGATATGTGAGCTGGTCAATGCTGAATCTTTTGAGCCTGGGTAGACTGGAAGCTCCTGCTTTAACTGATGCTGCAGCAGCTTTCAGCCTGGCGAGTGCCAACATATCCAGACATTGCATAGATAAGGGAAATAAGGAAATGGACCAGGGGGTGGAAAGTGTTAAACCTAATCCTTTTTCTAATCTAGCAACCAGATCTCATATTTACTCTGTACCTGCAGTGGGTGATTACCGCCAGTATGAGTCAAACCCACCGTAACTATTCCAATTCTGTGTCAATGCGTTTTACTATCCCCCATTTTATCAATCTATATTTAACATAACAAACTCAGCTCAAATACTAGCTGATTAATTACAGTTGTTATTAATATTATTATTACTATTATCAAATTACTATGAGATGCGACTGTGCCGGTTTGTCGACTCACCTACATTTATGAGCCGTGCGTCAGACAAAAAATCTTTGTCCGCGCCAAATGTCATCTTCCTAGCGGACACATTCGGTATAGACGAAGTCTCATGATTTCGCTTCTTCCGTAACCCTAGCCCTTGAGACAATGATGGCAAAGTTTTCAATTTTCAAAATAAAACAGAGGAACTGGTGCTACATTCTCTAGGCACTAGGTGGAAGATGCTGCAGTCATAAACAGCAACATCGTCCGCCAAAATTGTTGAATATTGTGCGTCGGTTTCTCTGCTTTAGACATAATAGAAGATGGAATATTGCCATCAGAGTGGTAGGTGTTCATGAATTTAGGAGAGCTATACCACGCTGAAAAGCATGAAATGAGCCAAAATAGATGGTCCCTGTCAGATCTCAATTAGCTTTGAACGTTCATCTGATATTCCTTTTCTCAGTGGACATATCAGATGTCGACACTACTACAAAATACATATCCACAGTCATACCCACCAACAACTTTCTCCCTCTAATACTGCTGTGGAATTGTTGAGCACCCCACCCCCATCCCCTCCCACCCCCAATGTACCATATTAAAAAACCTATATCTACAGTAAATATCCTAGATGGAAGATAATTATAAAATATTATGAAGATCGTTTATATGTAGAACACTCTAGAATAATCATATCAATATGGTACGAAAAAAATGTTATACCGTCCTGTGTTTACGCCTATACAGGCGTTAATATTATATTACAGATGTTTTTATTAACTGTCACCATATATATTGTAATGTCTTGTTTTATGTGTAAGGGGGGGGGGGTGGGTGGCTCCATCCATTCATAGGCTCGGCCTTTGATGGACTGCCCCCCCCCTCCCCCCCCCGTGATGTATGTATACTATATATTAAGCATGAAATAATCTTGAATCTTGAAATCTTAAGATATGGATGGAAAATTTAGGTAGCCGCCTAGGCTAGTGAATTTGAATTTTGGTAGACCAGCCTAAAATCTAGTAGCCTTGGGCTACTGGGCCCCTGCCAATCTTCATCACTCTATGGACGCACGAATCACTGTTTATTGGTTTAGAACGTATACCAGCTGTTTATTTAGACCTATCACCTATGCTTCAGCAATGTAGAAAATATGGGTCATTTTCTGTATGCATGTATAGCTGGGACGCTATGCCGTTGGTGTGTTATTTTGCGAGTTCGAATCCTGCTTAGAAATATGCAGATTCAATTCACTGTTGATGTCACTGCCACAGTATTGCACAACCCCTATTAGAATGACGAATTTCGGGAATACAAGGGTATTTCCACCACATGATTAATTGTGCAATATTCAGGAGGGTATATTTTAAAAGTATAAGGACATGCCATTTACTGTTTGTATTGGATTGGCGCTATTACACTTATGGAAGAGATGGCAGATGTTAGTGCCAGAAAAAATCTTGGACATTTCTTGAAGATTCTGTTAACACTGCAAATGAGCTTATACAGGAAAGTACTGCATGGTGGTCAATCCAAGCCATAGAATGTCAATGTATATTTAATGATTTAAAATATATGTTATGCAATGGAGTAGATATGAACACTGCGCCCGATGATCCGCTCTGCGCCTTCATTTACCAGTCAATCTCCGGCACCTCAACTGCTATTTAATTAACAAACAAACAAAAAGAAAGAAAAAAAAAGTAAGTAAAATGGATGGTGGGAACTTGCGTGCCTACATCAAATCACTTGAGCCAGCAACCAGCATTATTCCTCAGCTTGATGAGGATGTATACTCTTTAAAAGAGTTGACCGGCAAGTCAAACGCATGTAATAAACTTTTCGAGTCTGATGCCAACATAAACCTATATAATGAACTTACACGAATCCTCTACTGAGAGCAAGCGTCAACAAGCCTCTAACATCAGAAATGGGCTGCATATATTATGGTTCATTTTAATGTTATTAAGTTGTTATTAACAATTATACATTGGCTATGTTATAATGATTCTGGAGTATAAATATTAGATGGGTTCACAGTCGTAGTTATAGCGCAATGGATGACTTTCCCATAGCTTGTCTAGTCTAGCTTTGAAAGAATTCACTGAGGGGGTGCTGATAACGGATTCGGGCAGTTTATTCCATTGATCAGTACAGCGCAACGGGAAAGAAAACTCATATATTGAGTCTTGGTCTTATTTTCTTAATTTTTAGGCTGTGGCCTCGAGTTATGCTATTTGTGTCTTGTCGCTCAATAAGGTCTGCAGTAACGTGGTCATATTTATTGCTAAGAATTTTATATAACTCGATCATGTCGCCACGCAATCTTCTAAATACTAATGTTGGTAACTTTAACTTTTGGAGGCGTACGTGATATGGTAGATTACGCATACCAGGAACAAGTTTGGTTGCCCGTCTTTGGACATTTTCGATTGCATTTATGTGCTTTTTCAGATATGGAGCCCAAACCACATTAGCGTATTTAATATGTGGCCTAACAAGAGATTTGTAGAGATGTTTAAAGTTTTCTTTATCTAGATAATCAAATGTTCTCCTAATCAGTCCCATTATTTGGTTAGATTTGCTTATTTTTCCATTTATATGTTCATCGAAGCATAGTTTATTGTCTATTATGACACCTATATCTTTTTCACTAGATTGAATGGGCTAGAGTATGGTTATTAAATTCCATTGTATAAGTGTGTAGAGATGGTTTTTTTGTTGATATTCGCATACTTTTGCATTTATCTGGGTGGAACCTCAATAATGAATTATCAGTCCATGAACACAGAGTTAAGATCATTTTGCAGGGTGTCGCAGTCTTTTGGGTTAAAGATTGATCGAAAGAGTTTAGTGTCATCTGCAAATAAAAAGATCTCAGACCCACTACTGATTACATTGGGAAGATCATTAATGTAAATTATAAACAGTAATGGCCCTAAAACTGAGCCCTGTGGTATACCGCTTGTTACGTCTGTTGGTTTAGATATGATTCCATTTATAACTACTTGTTGCTGCCTTCCGGTTAGGAAGGATTGGATCCAGTTTAACAAATTACCTTCTATGCCATATGCAGTTAGTTTTTCAATTAGACGTTTATGTGAACCTTATCAAATGCTTTCATCAAGTCGCAGTAAATCACATCAATCATACCCACCCCCCCCCCCCCATCCCTTGTCCAGAGTCAGCAGACATTTTTCAAGAACAGTCAAAAGTTGGAGAACTGTTGATCGGCCGCTTATAAAACCATACTGTTTTTCTGATAGCATATTATTAATCCTAAGATGTTCCATAATCGTGTCTTTAATAACAGATTCCATTATTTTACAAACAACAGATGTTAAGCTAATTGGACGGTAATTGTCTGGTTTGGTTTTATCTCCTTTTTTGAAAATTGGTGTGATGTTTGCATTTAACCAGCATTGTGGTAATGTTCCCAGGCTTAGTGATTTATTAAAAAGAATTTATAGTGGCAGGCTTAGTTCGTAGCTTAGTTCATAAAGGAATCTTGAATGGAGTTTATCAGCCCCGGGTGACTTAGAAGTGTTGAGATTCACAAGTTTTTTTCTTACAATTTCAGGTGTGATCTTTAATGTAGCCATTGGCACGTGGGCTCTACAAGGAATAGTTGGGGAATCATCATCAGGTTCTGTTGTGAATACTGATCTGAAGTAGCTGCCTAGGGTGTCTGCCTTCTCTTTATCATTTTTTGTAAATGACACTTCCATATCATGCTCAGTGGCACTAGGTATTTGCAGATCTGGAATACCTGATCTGACTTTAGTCTTGGATTGCACATAATTCCAAAACTTTTTGGGGTTATTTTTGGCTGATATAGAAATATTTTTCTCATTGTTTCTGTGCTTTTCTTGTGTCTCTTCTAACCTGGTTTCTTGTTTTACAATATTCATCATATATATTAGTTACCGCCTGTATCAATATATTTTTTCCATAGTTGCTTCTTCCTGTTTATTTTGGTTCTTGTAGTTTGGTCAAGAGGATATTTGTGCCTTTTGTTTTTTATTGTTCTTTTAGGAATAAATTTATTTTCAGCTTCTTGACACATTCCAAATATGGTCTGCCACATATCATTAATATCGTTTAATTCTTTTAGGCATGTGTTCCAGTCTATATTTAAGAAATTAATTATAGCTTTATAATCTGCTTTATCATAACAGACCCTTGTTTTACTTATAGTAGTAAATTCTCCATCTGTATAGTGGAATGGTCACTTTTTCCAAGTGGCGCATTTGTATGAATATTATCCACCAGGTCAGGGTAATTAGTAAATACTAAATCCAATATTGTTGGCTTGTCGGACCCACGCCCTCTAGTAGGCATTGAAATTAGCTGTTGTAAGAAGCAGTCTCTTACAGATTCAATAAACTTAAACGTAAAGTCTAGGCTAGAGGTGTTGTATGTGTTTGTAAACCAATTAATATGTGGCATATTAAAGTCTCCTAGGATAAGCGAGTGCAGGTTAGTGGTGTATTTCCTTTAAAATATGACAGAGTTCATTATTGTTTTGGTTATTAGAGTTTGGGCTTCTATAAAACACTCCCAAACGCAGTTTTTCATGTTTACATCGTATGTCGCAGAGGATGTATTCTTCGAACATTGGTTAATGCTTAGTAGATTATAAGATAGTGTTTTTTATGTATAGTAAGATACCTCTTCCTATTGTAGTAGTAATATTTTTATCTTCAATGCTGTAGCCATCTAGATTGTAGTCTGCTATACTAGGTTGAGTTCTATAGTTTTTTGGCTTGGCTTCAACTATAGCTATGAGATCTGGTGGGTCACCTTGTATTATGTGCAGAAGTTCGGTTTTCTTCTCACGCGTAATCTCATTAATTGATTTTGTACATTTCGTATTTACATTATTTGGTTTATTTCCTCTAATTCTGGAGCCACTGTGTAAATTTTAATTTCTTATTAGACGATGTTAGGTAAGAGAGAGGTGGTCTTATAACGGAGGTCGAAGGAGGAGGGAGGCATGCTATCTCGGCCACCCTCTGCTCGGCATTGTTCTCCGCGCATGAGCGCGCCTTTATTCACCTGGTGGGCCTTTAAGAAAATGCAGGTGGTCGCTCAAAGAGGTGTCGCGAGGGATGAGGAGGATGGATGACGTATATGCTAGCGTATTCGCTGAGGTAACGTCTTGCGCGATATCTCTGTACGAATATTTTGAAAATAATTGATTGTAAGCTGCTGGTGGTTTAGTCACCATTAACCTCCTCCTTGGTTTGTCATTTTAAAAATGGCAGTCATTTAATTAATAAATTTTCAAAATTGTTATGGAAATGGTCATCGTTGACGATCGATGTTGTATAATATTATATAGATAGTTTTATCTACCATATTTATGTCTTTAAAGCTCAGTCATTTAATTTTCAAAAAAATCAGAGCGTTGCGTTACACGTGTTATAGTGATCTACGTTATATATATATATATATATATATATATATATATATATATATATATATATATATATATATATATAATTTTATCTTACGTAATTAAGGCGATTCTTTAAAGTGGAAGTCATTTAATTATTAAAATTTCAAAAATATGAGCAAAATGTGTCCCAGTCATTTAATTTTTTTTAAATTAGACGCTTACACAGTAAGTTTTCTTATGCTATTATATAGATAGTGTTATCTATCGTATTTATGTCTTTAAATTGGCAGTCATTTAATTATAAATTTTTCAAAAATATGAACAAAATGCATTCCTAGTCAATGGCAATGCATTAATCGTCCACGAACAATAGCGTACAGATGGCCATTTAGAACAGTAGCATCCATCGACCACTTTTGACGGATCAGAATGTGTGCTTGCGTATGCATGTGTGAAGCGGGTTGTTGTGTGAAAACTTTATTACATTATTTAATTTTTTGAACAGATAGAGTTCTCTTTCGAATGATTTGTGGGCCCTGAAAAGGGCCGTGTTTTGAGATAGGTCTCAGTCTTCGCAGATCCGCACAGGCGCGGTTGTCAGTTTGGTAACAAACTCCGTCATGTTTGCTTTTTGTATATCAGTCGGAGTATCACCGATTACAGGACACCCATGCGGATACTGTTTGATTGGTAATAGACAATAGCACTCCTTGCAGGTGTACACCATCTCTTTAGGTTCTGTTTTCTTGATCATACGCCTACAGACCCTCTCGTGTTTCGACCGTCGGCATATGGTGTCGCGGATATCGATGGAACACCAACGACGCCGCACATACCCAGTGTCTGATCCGTCAAAGTTTGTACTGCTGGAAATTTTAGCCAAATGTACATTAGCATTTACATTTATACCACATCGCTCTACTACAAAAAAATATAAGGAATATCATGTGAGATGAAATCTGACTGCCTAAGGCTACCTAACTACTCTGCAGTTAGACATCCAACCACTTAAAGATGTTTAAACTGGAATGAGAAAATGGATTGAATTTGGACCGTTTATAGGAATATATGTATTGCGGCTGCAAATCCGCAACACGCAGCCCGCATGTGGCCGCACATGTACGCATGCATTTTGGCGTGTATGCGTGTTCAGGCATGTGCATATACTTGTTGCCATCCGCAACATGAGCCCGCAAATCCGCAACACGCGCCCGCATACGGCCGCACATGTACGCATGCATTTTGGCATGTATGCGTGTTCAGGCATGTGCATATACTTGTTACCATCCGCAACAAGTTAACAAGTCAACATTCTTAACACGAGCCCGCAACTCCGCAACACGCGCCTGCATGCGGCCGCACATGTACGCATGCATTTTGGCATGTATGCGTGTTCAGGCATGTGCATATACTTGTTGCCATCCGCAACACGCGCCCACAAATCCGCAACACATTTTAGCCGAATGTACATTAACATTTACACTACATCGCGCTACTACAAAAAAAATGTAAGGAATATCGCGTGAGATGACTAGCATCCTATCAAAAACTGTCGCGTACTGGCCTCCATATAATGACACATACATGCAGGCGAAAATCTTGGATATGTTCACGGGCTAGACGCGATGGATCAGTTTGTAAAATGGTTTATGCGCATAAAAAAAATCTGTGCGTGTTAAAAAAGTATCCAGGGAAATATGTTTTCTCTGACCACCTCGTTATTGTGCATAAAGCATCTATGATTCGCTTTTAACCCTTCAATGTGTATGCAAACGCGTTCACCTTCATCTTAAACCCTCAAACATGAAACTAAGCGGCTTCCTACCAGTCATTTAATATTTTTTTTAAAGAGAGCAAAGTACATCTCTATGCGGGTAATATATAGCTCAGCCAAGCGATGTTGTATGCATAATATTATATAGATAATAATCATACACCTCGTATCTAAGGAGTGGTCTTTAAAGCGTCAGTCATTTAATTATTAAATTTTAAAAACTGTTATAAAAATGGTGGTAACAATGCCCACAGTCATCATCGTTGACGAATAATGACGAGCACCCTTGTATCGTTTAACGTATTAGGTGGTCGATGCTGTCCCTCGTGGTTGTAGTAAAAAAGTATTTTGAAACTAAGCGGAATCGTGGTTTCCTATTTCAAATTGTCGCATTGAACAGCACTTTTTTAAGAGTTTGTGCGCACGAAGGCGCTAGTGCGAATTGTAGTTTCCTATGTCAAATTAGTATCAAAACTATTCGCTTAAACTACCAATGCGCCATGATTTAGGGTTGAAAAATCAGAAAATAACATCACTGGAATGAGTGTAGGGGTGGTCGCATAACTGAGGTCGAACGAGTGAGGAGGAGGAGGGATGAGGTATGCTAGCGCGGTGCTGCCTGGCACGAGGGATGAGGTATACTAGCGTACTTGTTTACAAGGCCGGCAATGCGCGTTGTACGAATATTTTGAAAATAATTTGACTGCGGTGTTAGCGACAACTTTCTATCAAATCATTTCCATGATATTTAGTGAATATTTTGAAAATAATTTGACTGTCTGCATCAACTTTTGCTCAAATCGTTTCCAAAATATTTTGCTAGGAAGTAGATCCCTGGAATGTCTGAAACACCTCGCCAGTCAACCAGTTAAAGGTAATAAAACTAGGAAAAACTACCATGTCCGAGTACACACAGTATGAATGCATTATGAGTACCTAGACAATGAGACCCCCGACAACAAAAATAATATAGTTGGCTAACCATTGTCTGGACATTGCGGCCGCAACCACCTACTACCAATACCGACCATCATCACCACCACCATCCCTCTATCACCACCACCCACCACCAAGCATTAACCCCACCCCATCATCCACCACAACACCTATTTTCATCAACCGCCAACCGCACCGCCACCACCACTAAGTACAACAGCACTCCGGTTTGTATATCGAGGGATGTGGGGGGGGGACCTGGCTGGGCAGCTACAATCATCAAACACGCGCATAAAGAACCAATGTTTTATTTGTATCCATATTTTTACATTGAAGTAAATATTACATATGATAAAACGTATAGTTGCTGTAGCATAAACAAATAGTCAATGTTCTGGAGATCCATTTTCTCGGACTGATTCCTTATGGATCAGATCCATCACCGTCAGAATCATCATCATTATCCTCAGCATCTAGATGGTTCCTTATGTACTTCTTGATCAGAAACTCTCTTTTTCGAAAAGCTGTGAAGACTGCTTCATCGTATGCGTACCCATCGTCGATAAAATCTTTAATTTCCTGGCGAATTATTTTAATGAGCATAGAGTTCTGTAATCTTCTCGACTGGAGCATTATGTCTATGCACTTTGTAACTAAAGCATCAGCATATACGGAAATAGGCACATTGCCTACACCATTTGGGTCTGTGTCCACTTCACCATCCTCATCTTCTAAACCTGATTGTTCAGCGTCTAAGACCTGCTTAATATTTTGGAATATGGTAAATAGTTCCTCATTGCCTATGGCATCTTTTGCATCTTCACCTTCATCTTCACTCTCAGTCTCCGCTGAGTCATTACCGGCTTCACTCTCCGACTCCGCTGGCTCATCATCATCACTAGTCATCTCTGTCATTTCTTCATCTTCACTGTCTAGATTTTTGCTATCTTCATTGTTATGGAATCGGATCTTATGCCGCTTCAGGTCATTTGACCTATTAAAAGTTGAAGCACATTCAAAACATTTATGTCTCGGCATATTGATTATAGGATAAATCTAGCAAGTATTCAAGTTACAAGGTTCTTCAAAGAAATCTGACTGCCTAACTACTCTGCAGTTACACGTCCAACCACTTTGCGATGTTTAAACTGGAATGAGAAAAGGGATTGAATTTGTACCATTTATAGGATTATATGTACTGCGGCCGCAAATCCGCAATTTGCACCCGCAAATCCGCAATGCGCGCCCGCAATCCGCATCATGCGCCCACAATCCGCAACATACGCCCAAAAATCTGCAAATGCGGCCCGCATGCGGCCGCACATGTATGCATGCATTTTGGCGTGTATGCGTGTTCAGGCATGTACATCCACTTGGTGCCATCCGCAACACACACCCGCATCATGCGCCCACAAATCTGCAACATACGCCCGCAAATCCGCATCATGCGCCCGCAATCCACAACATACGCCCGCAAATCCGCATCAAGCGCCCGCAATCCGCAACATACGCCTGCAAATCCGCATCATGCGCCCATAAATCCGCAACATACGCCCGCAAATCCTCAACATGCAACCGCAATCAGAGGTCGCAATCCACAACATGCGGTGGTGGTGGTGGTGCCTAGTGGTTGGTGGTGGATGTCGGTACTGGCGTTGGTGGTGCTAGTGGTACTGGTGTTGAAGGTGTTGGTGTTGATGCTCGTCGTGATGGTGGTGGGTGTTGGTGATGATGATGGGGGGTGGAGGTGGTGGGTGTTTGGTGGGTGGTGTTTGCTGTCGCAATGTCTAGACAAATGGATAGCCAGCAGAGCCAGTCATTCCGATGATAACTTTTCAAAAATAGTCTTCTGGCGCATGCATGCGCACAAGGGCGCACACCAGGGCATGCATGCACGCACGCACAAGGGTACAATGTATAACTAGCAGTATCGCGTATTAGCATGTGCGCATACGAGCGAGACCTTTATTAAATCCTCATGACCCTCTCCAACCTATATGCCATTTTTTCAAACACAGCTCTCACACATTGCGACCACAATGTCTAGACAAATGGATAGCTGTCAGTCAGTCATTCCAGTGATAAATTTTCAAAAATAGCCTTCTCTAAAGATGCAAGTGTGAATATGAAGAAATTCGCTACGGGTTGGCGGGTGCGTGGGTGGTGGCGTTAATGCATGGTGTTGGGTGTAGGTCGTAGTGGTGGAGGTGGTGGTGTTGTTGGTGGTGGGTGTTGGTGATGATGATGGTGGTTGGTGGGGGTGTTTACTGGCGCAATGACTAGACAAATGGATAGCCTAGTGCCAGTCATTCCGATGATTAGTTTTCAAAAATAGCCTTCTCTAAATATACAAGTATGAATATGAAGAAATTCACTATTTGTTGGTGGGTGCGTGGGTGGTGGTGGTGGGGTTAATGCATGGTGTTGGGTGTAGGTCGTAGTGGTGGTGGTGGTGGTGGTGGGTGTTGGCGATGATGATGGTGGTTGGTGGGGGGTGTTTATTGGCGCAATGACTAGACAAATGGATAACCTACAGCGCCAGTCATTCCGATGATTAATTTTCAAAAATAGCCTTCTCTAAGGATACAAGTATGAGTAAGAAGAAATTCGCTATTTGTTGGCGGGTGCGTGGGTTGTGGTGGTGGTGGGGTTAATGCATGGTGTTGGGTGTAGGTCGTAGTGGTGGTGGTGGTGGGTGTTGGCGATGCGCCCGCAAATCCGCAACATACACCCGCAAATCCGCATCATACGCCCGCAATCCACACCAGTCATTCCGATGACTAATTTTCAAAAATAGCCTCAAGGATACAAATATGAATATGAAGAAAATAGAAATTTGCTACGGGTTGGCGGGTGCATTGGTGGTGGTGGTGGGGTTAATGCATGGTGTTGCGTGTTGGTGGTGGTGGTGGGTGTTGGCGATGATGATGGTGGTTGGTGGGGGGTGTTTACTGGCGCAATGGATAGCCTACAGTGCCAGTCATTCCGATGATAAAATTTCAAAAATAGCCTTCTCTAAGGATGCAAGTGTGAATATGAAGAAATTTGCTATTTGTTGGCGGGTGCATGGGTGGTGGGGTTAATGCATGGTGTTGGGTGTAGGTCGTAGTGGTGGTGGTGATGGTGGGTGTTGGCGATGATAATGGTGGTTGGTGGGGGGGTGTTTGCCGGCGCAATGACTAGACAAATGGATAGCCTGCAGTGCCAGTCATTCCGATGATAAATTTTCAAAAATAGTCTTCTCTTGTACCACAAATATGAATATGAAGAAATTCGACGGTTAAAAGGGTTAATAGAGTCCATGTAATGACGTAACACGAGGTGGTCGCTTAGGGCAGGACTGAATTATATAGTAAAAAACATGGTTATAAAGTATCACTGCTCTGTAGCCAAGAGGATATATATTTATATTTGTAGTAAACGGTCATCTATAACTATGCTACTACGCTCAAAATGTTGCTCTTAATTGTCGTATCTTTAAGCGTCGCTAAACAGCAATAGCCGGTGAACGGGTGCAGGCGTTATTATTGATTTTTTACAAACTCACGGCGAGGACATTGTAATATCCCGTGCTTAGAACTAGACGGGTGGTACATTCTTATAGTATTCCTTAACACGTGACATGTTTGTATCTCGATTAAAGATTGATCTTGGTGCTTTAACATTCTTTCATTATTAACACATGGTATGTTTGTATCTCGATTAAGGACCGATCTCATGGTTAATGTGTCAGTAATGGTTAAATCATACGCAACACATAATCTTTTTAGCATAAGTACGCTCGACATACAATTCTATAAACGCATGGAACCCTCAGAGATATAATGACCACATTTTAACCATCGTATCTAAAACGACTGACGTTATTGCAAAGTATTTTAAAAACAATTTGTGCATAATGACGGTTAAAAGTCAATCAAAATATTCAACAAAAATAGTTTTTCTAATAACGTTAGCGACGTCAAATTAATTTCAAAATATTCAACAGTTTTCCTGTATGGTATCGATGAAAATGAGATATGGGGAAGTCATCGGTGAAAGGGTTAACTTCTTTTTAACCCATGATAGAATCCAATCCATCACCACCAAGACTTGGTTACCATTCCAACCGAACATACCATTAATACAAGATTTTTTAAATATTTTGTTGCTAATCTGTCTGGTAGCTGTTGCTAAGACAGTAACAGCTTACAGGCAGTCTAAATATTCTACAGTTTACTAATAACGTTAGCGACGAAACAGTAAAATTATTTTCAAAATATACAGCAATACCGTAATTCCTCATACATCCTCAACCTCCTCCTCCTACGACCTCCATTATCAGACCACCTCTTAAACTCTATTATTTTACTATTACCACTCTACTATTATCACTCATCAAACTCTATTATTTTTACTATGGTAGATAACCACGGAGGGGGGGGGGGCGCACCGCCGCTACATTAAAACATAAAATACACAACTTTTAAGGGTTAACATTTTCAAAATAACACCGATATCGCGCACTTCATCACTGTTCCCAAAATCTAAAATGACTGACGTTATTGCAAATGCAATATTAAGTATTTTAAAACAATTTGCGCGTAATGACGGTTAAAAGTCAAAACGTTTTCAAAATATACAACAAAAAATAGTTTACTAATAACGAAACAGTCAAATTATTTTCAAACATCAATATTGGTCCGTAATTCCTCACCCCTCCTCAGCCTCATACTCCCTCCTCCTCCTCCTCCTACGACCTCCATTATCAGACCACCTCTTAAAGTCTATTTTTTTACATTACTCTCTTATTATTTTTACAACAGTAGATAACCACGGAGGGGGGAGCGCAGCCACTACATTAAAACGTAAAATACACAACTTTTAAACTTTTAAGGGTTAACTTATTCAAAATAATAGAACATTCCACAGTGAATCTACGTGTGCGGCTGTACGTCATTGTTATCGAGAAAACGTGGTGTTATAGTCGTCATTGTCCTCTAGAATGTGTGTGGTTATAGTCGCCATTGTTCTCCAAACAATAGTGACTGAAATGGAGCGTTTTGATTGGTTAAAACCACATTCCAACGAAAAGAACAATAGCGACCAGATACCCCCTATACTACTTGCGTGCATGTGTGCAGGACTGTGAGTGTCTCCAAGGTAGTGATATAACACACATTGTCTGAACTTCTACAGTGATATACCTCACAGGGTCTCAACAGACAAGCACCTACAGTGAGATACCGCACAGGTCTGCACATCATGGTCAGTGTAACACAGTTGCATGTGATGGCCAATCAATTCGGCCCTGCTGTGGTCAGATTTCTTGTTTGCTGCTGGTGAGCGAGATTTACCCTACCTCTATTCTAGGAGCGGCGTTATTTACCCTTCCTAGTATCCTACTACTAGACCTAACAAAAAGTTGCAGTCTGCTCCGATTATTTACAACGAATTTCTTGTCTTCTTTTTAGAAGTAAGCCAATCAATTTTATCATAAAATACGGGACTAACACAAACGCTTTAAGTCAAAATTATTTTTTAAATAATAGCAGCACTGATTTTGTTTTGTATTTCTAGTTCTAATGTATTTAGCTATCAGCTGCTAAGGCATTCTGCTATAATCCATAAGTTAGATTTATCGTTATATTTTGAAGCGAAGAATGATTAGAGCACAGTATACAAATTATAAGGTATTTAATAACTTTGTCCATTTCAATGCAAGCATCTTTAACCAAGTTTTCATAAGCTGATTTTTCAGTGTAATATACTTGCATTTGCTGAGCTATAATTATTTGGGAAGCCAACCAATGTTGTGTACATAATTCATTAAAATAGTGTGCGATGCTGTTGATGATGGGAGACATTTACCATTTTTATACTGTGTATTTTTTATATTAAGCTTTATATTTTTTATTATTATATATACATATATACCATGTATCTTTGATTAATAACTAATTGAGTTTACGAGTTGAATGCATTTGATAAGCTAGTGAAAAAGAGTAGTCACCCCTTTTGTCTGGATGCGTGCATCACATTTTAGAACTGAAATGCACTATACATGGATTTTTACAATTGACAGACAATCAAGTTAATTGACGAAACGATTTTGATAATTCCCTCCAATCAATTATTAATTATTTAGACATAACATTGAAAACATTTGTCAACGATTTATCTAGTTTGGAATAATTGAATTGAAAACAAACACCATTTTCTTTATATTTCTAATTCTGTTCAGATCAATTTATCTCCCCTGAACATAACTAAAATTTGTTTCTAGTCTGAGTTTTCTCCCTTGATTGTCACTGAATTATTTTGGTCCAAAGTTGCAGCCTGCTCTGATTATTTACAAAGAATTTCTGGATTTTTTTTTTAAGGGACCAAATCCCCGGCCACGCGAGTATGACCCAGATACGCCCAAAATTATTGCCACACACCCACACTAATATTCTAGCCAATTCTCAGATCGGATGCTGTATACCGGACACACCCACCCACATTTACATTCTAGCTAATTCTCAGATCCGACGCTGTATACCGGACACTATACGGATGACAATGATAAGCTAGCATCCATTTTGCGTAGAGCTTACAAAATACTGGAATGCATCTTGGAAATAATCTTACTGATAAATGCTGCTGTTGTTGTTGTTGAGAACAGCATCCTATAGTAATATTATTTATACCTAATATTTATACTTCCAAAATAAATATCAATAACATTTTTTGTGACAACCATTTTCTTGTTCCGGACGTTTGTGACCAATATTGGAATTTTCTTCTTTTTCTATGTGGACAAATTTCCGATCAATAGAATAGCAGAGCAATAGTCTACCAATAGAATAGCAGAGCGGAAACTAGTATAACAAAAGGCGTGGGCAATGAATTATGGGACGAATAGCAGTATATAATCACTGATAAATATTTTTTTGGGCTGTTCAGGAGAAAAGGTGGGGCAATAATTGAACAAACATAGGCAGAGGAACAGGGGAGGGCACGGGTGGGGCTATCAGCCCTCCCCACCCTCTCCCAGAGTATATCTCCATAGACCCTGTCCCATAGGTTTTGGCCCCATCCATAGTTTATCCCACCCAGGTCAAAATATGTTCCTACACCCCGGACAAAATCTTATCTCTACCATCCGTGATGTTAAGCTTGATTACAATCTAACAAAAGATTCAGAAGTTGATCAAAGATTCAATTTGCTGGTGGGACTGAACATGGATATATGCAATGGTGATAGCTCTCTTGGTCCTAGGCATGCGACTTTACAAGAGACAGCATGAATACGATATATTCCTACACAATTTGAAAGGTGGAAATGTCACCTTCAGAGATCACATACCAATGGACCATTCCGGTTTTAGCTATGCCACGCCCATCGCTAGCTATGCTCAACCCACACATCGTTCGTGTTGGGATCGATCAATCTCTGAACACCCTGATTCAACAGCGCCCAGTAAAATAAGTTTCAAAATATTCAACATCATGTTTATTAAATAGCAAAGAATTATAAAGACACAAATTCATACAACGTGGTGGACCATTTGAGATTTGATGAGTCTACATGGAACCCTTTGTGACGTAATGATTATGACATTATCATACACACGCTGAGCTGATTATGACATCATACGAGGTCTGATGATGGATGGATACTCTGGAATGGTGAATTGGTACAATATGATGAAGATTCTTTAAATGACCTAAAGAGCCCTTGACTTGATCGCCAAAACACATTCCATGTATGAGGTGATCTGCATTAAGAAACCCCACGCATTTGTGTTTTCCTGTAAGATGGATACCTATGACAAGTCGGAGTCTACTCACTATTTGTAAATATTCATGATTCTAAATGTAGTTAATTAAATTGAATGTTGGTAACAACAATCACAAAATGTTTCCCTCATAGAGGTCACTTTCCGCTTGGGTTAATGTGATGTAGATTAAACAAAATCTCGGATCTCTGTTTCGTATAATTGAGTTAATATTTCCTAATATATATATATATATATATATATATATATATATATATATATATATATATATATATATATATTCTGTGTTATAGAGCGAAAGAATATATATATATATATATATATATATATATATATATATACGGGCTGGGCGCGTGTACACGTTCAAGTGACGTGTACACGGTTACAAAAATCATAACCATGTACACGGAAAAATCTATAAAATATACATATTTATGTGAAATAATTGAAGGTTAATGGTTGGTTGACAGTCAATCAATCATTAAACATGGTTAATGGATGCACAGTGGATATTACTGTGATATAATTCACAGAGTCAAACCTTAGTCAAGCAAGTGGTATTAAGCTGATTGAGGTACAACGTAGTCCAAGAGTTATCCCCCCTTGATAGAAGATAGTCCAAGAGTTATCCCCCTTGATATGTGATGTTTTCAAAGCATCTGCTATATAATTATGGAATGCAGGGCAAGCAAGCAGCATACCTAACTAATGAGGTAATGAAGCAGTCACCATCCATATATGGAAATCTGAATGTACTAAGCCAACAGCCCATCATGCAGGGCAAGCAAGCGGTATACTTAACTAATGAGGTAATGAAGCAGTCACCATCCATATATGGAAATCGGAATGTTCTAATCCAACACACGCCATCACCTCATACAATCGCATGATTATTCCAGCCAATCATGGTAGATTCTACAACATAGTACCAGTGAGGTAAACATGTTAGTAGCTACTGAACTGGGCTGCTTCAGTCTGTTTCTCAATGCCAGGCAGTCAACATCTTGCTAATTTTGATGTCAGCAGTTTGCAGAGTAGCTTTCTTTGCATTTCTTAGGTGTGG
Organism: Chaetoderma sp. LZ-2023a; assembly: GCA_034401795.1. Lineage (NCBI taxonomy): Eukaryota > Metazoa > Mollusca > Caudofoveata > Chaetodermatida > Chaetodermatidae > Chaetoderma > Chaetoderma sp. LZ-2023a. Next base: position 88,613,013 of record CM067370.1, on the reverse strand, counting down.
GGAATTTACAGTTCAATCTCAGAATGTGGCTGTTGAGAACATCATCACGTTGGGGGATGTTACATGGGCTACCGATTCATCACATTTTATCCTCACACTAAAAGCATCCAAAATCGATCCTTTTCGGAAAGGCATAGACATTCATGTGTGCTGTGTGGACAGAGATTTAATTTGTCCAGTCAGTACTTTAAGAAGGTATTACTTACTCCGGTATTAGATGGGTGCTAGAGTTTCAGATCCTTTGTTCTGCTCCAGTAATGGAGTAATCCTAAACAGAAAGTACTTTATCGAGCACCTTTGAACCGTTATTCAAAGATGTAATTTAGACAGTACGCAATATTGTGGGCTTCCGTTCCGCAAGGGCGCAGCTACTTCTGCTGCTCAAGGGCGGGTAGAAGATCATATGATCAAGGATTTGGGCCGTTGGTCCTCGGACTGCTACACCAGATATATTCAGACTGACTTAACATCTATTAGAACTGCACAGAAAGCCATGTGTCAGACAATTGGAGTCCTTGATTTAGGGACATATACACCTGTGCAAAAGTTAAGCACCAGCAAAAACAATAGAACCTAGAAACATGATGGTACAACTAGGCTGCCATACTTTTTGTCCCAGCGTTAGCTGACATAATTCCAAGTACGAAATGCACATGCATGCATGACTTCACGCCGCTTGATGTCCGTGCGTGGCGGGAAACAGCACACGTGTTCAGTTATGTAAAAGTCCAGTTTGAGGTGTAGAACATTACATACAGATTTAGGCGACAAGATTAGGAATTTTGTATTCATGACCGTGGTTTATTTGTACAGAGAGAATTAGCTCTTGATTGTGAACCGCTATGGCAAGACGAAGGTTAAGTGATCGTGTGAAATGGCAAATCATAGGCATGCATACCACTGGTATGTCATGCAAAGAGATTGGCAGACAGCTGAACATTAACCATACTGTAATCAGTCGTTTGATTGCAAAACATGGGCAAACTAACGAGGTGAAGGACAGGCCTAGATCTGGAAGACCGAAGAAGACTACTGCCCGTGATGATCGAGCCCTAGTACGCCTTGTTAGATCTCCATTCACCAACAGCAGAGTGCTCAGCCAGCAATGGGAAACGCGCAATAGAGTGTCAATGTCTACCGTCAAAAGGAGACTGTATGCTGCTGGCATGAAAGCTAGGAGACCTGTCAGACGTCCTCTCCTCACTGCACACCACAAAGAGGAGCGTCTGAGGTGGTGCAACGAAAGAAGACACTGGAACATGAGATCCTGGAGACGGGTACACTGGTCCGATGAAAGTCGGTTCCTGCTTCATGCCACAGATGGTCGAACTCGTGTATGGAGGTCCAGACGCACGGCGTATGACCAACATAACACCATGGAAGAAGTTCCATTTGGTGGAGGTTCCGTTATGATATGGGGGTGCATCTCATTTGATTGTAAGCTGGATCTGTTGACTGTACCTGGAACACTAAATGGACAAAGATATCAAGATTCCATACTGGATAGAGTTGTGGTCCCTCATTTTGTAAATTATGCACCTGGAACCCACCCTATATTCATGGATGACAACGCCCGACCACATCGTGCTAGAGCTGTGCATGAATACCTCCGCCAGAATGCCATCGAAACCCTACCATGGCCAGCAAGGAGCCCTGACATGAACCCTATTGAGCATATCTGGGACATTCTGGGAAACATGGTGAGGAGGGATCCTCCTGTGCAGAACCTACAGGAATTAACAGACGCACTCCATCTTGAATGGCAACGAATACCACAATGGCGTATCAGTCGGTTGGTGACCAGCATGAGACGTTGTGTCCAGGTCGTCATCCAGGCACAAGGTGGATATACCCGGTATTAATAATGACAGTCTCAAACTCGTGCACAGATGTTAAACTTCGTTTTCAGACACCATTAATGACAATCTAGCCACGTGTGTCAACTGTAGGGCAATAGTTGTCAGTTGTGTCAACGTAACCATATTCAGGCCTCGTTTTCAAGTTCAAACAAAAACATACAGTGTTTCCCCACCATCATAATCAGCATTCCTCTAGTTGCATTATTACCTCTTGCACTAAGATGGATGGGTACATAAATGTTTATGCTATTGCTTTCTTCATAGCACATGAATATACCCTCGCATGTGCGTAAAAATAGGGTGGTGCTTAACTTTTGCACAGGTGTATATAAGTAGGTCACTAGACTCTAATCCGAAATAGTTGGTCGGGAGACGGCAGTCAAACAATCCTTTAAGTTCAACCTCTATATAGGGACCTCTAAGTTAACTTTATGTTGAATAACTATTAAGGGACCACCGACTTAAGTAACTGCTTTGAGTCTCCTTTGGAGGATGGTTAATACAGGTTTCTGTATTTTACCCTCTCACCATATGGGGAAGAGGGTATTGCGATCGGGTTAAAAGACTAGATGATTTGATTCAGATTTAACACAATGAGGAATTTGCTATGGAATGTATTCATGACCATGACCAGAATCGGATCAAATCTGAATCTATGGATAGCTCAGAATATTTGCTTGAGTTTAACACAAGAAGGATGAGAACATAGACTCGGTTCTATAAGTCAGAAAATGGGAGGGCCAGTGTCTGACATCTGATTGCTCTTGTTTGCATATATACCATGTATTTTCACTATATAGTAACAAATATATTATGATGTATTTGCAGGCATGCAGGGTGAATGGCTGGTTCCACACTGGCAGGAAGCCAACAGTTTATTACTAAGCGTGGATACAAATGGCCTAAAGGTAGCATCATGTGGGATGCAGTGTATAGCATGTCACTAGACGGGTAACATTCTAGTGTGGAATTCGCTATATAGTGTGTTCAGGTATTAACGGTGATAGGTAGAATTGAACTGCGCTAATCTATGATGGCCCTACCTCAGTCGGCGCCATCGGACCTGAGTGACTTCATTGTCCGCATTCTGACCACAGCACACTAGTACCAGGAACAGCCGGCATCATGTTATAGGACTACCATAGACCACAGGTATATACCTGTCTGTGGTTGTTCATGGCATAGACATTGACTATTTCAGTCTTGTGCAATCATAGTTACCACATGGAATGTGAAACAGGTGGTTACACAGTGTACGTGTTCGAGACTTATAACAAATCTTACTGCCTACAGTGTTGGGTTGGACAAGCCTATCGACCCTAAATTTTGGGAAACACTTGTGACCCACTACCTTGTGCCAAGGTCATCAGCGAGTGGCTTTGAACCAAGGTCACCAGGCAGTGACTTCATCACAAATTAGCAGATCACGGTGGTAGGTAGATATTAATCATGTTCTTAACCCAGCGCTCATATATGCAAGCCATTGTGTCACTTGTTTTGGGCAGTATCCACCAAAAGTTTACCGTAATCATGTATACCAAGACATTTACCACCATACTATGCAGCATAGAATATAAATATAGAGGCATTATCAGTATTCATATAATATGCAAATACCGTTTATTAAGCAATCTGGGCGCTTACGTGCCTCAAGCGTCGTGTTGCCTGCCCAGGGGAGACAACCAGTACATTAGACATAAGTGCAGGCGCTTTTAACCCTCAAAGAAAATGTATATATTTTTTGACAAATTAATTCTCCGAATTTGCCGCCACACTCTATCTGTCAATGATTTCTGAATTAACCCTTTAATGCTTAAGCCTCTCAAAACACGGCTCCTACATTGGTCTTGAGAAATGTCAATTTGCAGACGATAACCGAGCCAATCATTTCTATGGTAAATTTTCAAAAATAATCATCTCTTGGTCTGCTCATGGGAACTTTAATAAGACAATTCAAACTTTCTTGAACAACTTTGAGAGTTAACGGGGTTAACTAATTATCCGCATGTAGCAGCGAGGCCAGCACATCTTATCATTATGAATGCTGTGGCGTGTGGTACTTATCTAAGCTCACAGTGGACTGATCGTCGCCAGCCTTTGGTCAACTCATTAATGGTCAAGCCGGCCAAAACGGTCTCTATAGTGGTCTTGAGAAATATGTCATTATTGAAAGTCTATTTGCATGTCGAGTGAAGACTATTTTTTGTACATTTTTCACTGCAATGCCTGACTCACAGAGCGAGCCAGTCATCCCAATGGTAAATTTTCAAAAAGTTGTCTAACCTTTGTCCGCAAATGGACAATCAGTAATGTCAGATTTCGATTTTTCTTAGCCAATCTTTACCATCAATAGGGTGAATCACTGTTGCTTGATGTTGATCTGTATATAATGGTCAGGCTGGCCAGTGGCCACTGCAATGGTCTCTATGAATTTCCATTTGCAGGCAAAGAGAAGATTAATTTTGTAAATTTACCACTGCAATGAGTGGCTAGGTAACCAAGCCAGTCATTTCAGTGGTAATGTTTAAAAATAATTTTCTCTTTGCATGCAAATGGTCCTTGATCAAGCAAAAGTTAAGATTTTCATTTTCGTTTTAATGTTAAAGCCAACCTAAACATCATCTAGTGGTCTTGAGAAATATCCATTTGAATGACATCAAAATGCTCTTTTTGTAAATTCCAATGAAAATTTTACAAAATAGTCTTCTCTTGATCTGCAAATACACTTTAACGGAATACAAATTTTATATTTAATATTCGGTTAATCAAAATGACTAACACTTTGAGAGCTTAGAGGCGCTGTTCACACAAGGTGGGTGTGGGTGGGGACGGGACTTAATAAATTGTTATTTTATTTTCCAACCCCGCCATAGTACAACCCTCCATACTTAATAGGCTCAAAAGATATCATATTAATACTAGATTTTTGCAGCAGAATGACAAATACGTGTACACGTGTAAACGTTCGCTAAAACTAATGTGTAGATGTGTACTGGTATTGCTCCAAATGCACACCCCTAATATATATATATATATATATATATATATATATATATATATATATATATATATATATATATATATATATATATATATATATATATATATATATATATATATATATATATATATTCTATCGACCTAGCTCTATAACACAGAATAAATTAAAACCCTGTCTGTAATAGACAGGTGTTGAGGATGCCATGTCACTCACTCAGTGGCACAGTGTGCATACTCAGTGACCTGAAGTGCCAGATTTATATAAGATGCCTCAGTACAATAAGGTATCGGATATGGACACTCGTCCATAACCATATGATCAACTCCAGTGGAGGGACCAGTCAGCGAAGTAGCCATATGGTAATGTCTTCTGGACAGCCCTCAACGGGCAGATAAGAATCTGCCTCCATATGTTCCCCTCCTTGAGGATGGTCTAATAGCAAATGCTCTTCATACTCTACCTCATGAGACATGGGCTTGCTTGTCGGGGGTGCACATGGTTTCAGAAAAAGACCATGTGAAACCCAGTTAATATTAACAGTACCTGACCTTGCAGGCTTGCATCCAAGCTCAAGTCTTAGATGTCTCAAAGGCCTTTGATAAGGTTTCCTCACTAAGGCCTTCCCACCAAGATTAATCACTATGGCACACATAGTAAGACACTAAGTTGGATTAGCAGCTTCCTGACCGTCAGAATACAAGTTGTGGTGCAAGGGCATATATCGGCTTTCAGTGCAGATACAGCAAGCATTCCTCAAGGTTCTGTGCTTGGACCCACCTTGTTTGTGTTATACACCAGCTATCTATGCAATATCAGCTCTGTAGTGCGCTTATTGTCTAATGACACCATCCAATATTATAACTCTCCATGATAGTGATTGTCTTCAATCTCATCTCAATAAACTTGGTGAATGGTAGAAACTATGGCAGATAGAATTCAATATCGAGAAGTGTCATTATCTTACAGGCACACAATGTATTAAATTAATTATTGCCAATTACCAACTACAACATCGCCACACACATGGGAGCATATCAACAATACTGACGATGAATGACAAAATAGACTGGAACAAGCATCCATGCAACTATAGCCAAAGCTAATAGGGCAAGTGGCCTTTTTTTACCAGAACATAAAGATCAGGGTATTCACACAGGTTACAAAAGCCTGCTCCACAGAATGGAGGAATCAAGTTTTAGCTAAGCTCCACTCACACCTCGCCTGTGTTAGGATCGATGGATCGCTGAGCTTCATGACTATCAATTTCCAGAAAAATATACAGGTAAGCTGTTGAATATCTCGAAACTAATTTGACTTTGTGCTGTTGCTGTCTATGGCAGCATCAGCGCCTAGTCAAATTAGTTTCAAAATATTCAACAGCATGTTTATTAAATAGTTAAGACATACAATTCAGACAACGCCGCTTAGTCCGTCATCAATTAAGCATTGATGATGAACTTAGCTTCATGACAATTGATTATGACATCATCCTACATATCACACAGTTGATTATGACATCATGATTTATGGTGATTGATGGATAAACCGGAATCCTCCATTCTCAAGTACCCATCTACTCTGTTGAGCCCACACCACAAGTCCTTAAAGATGGTCAAACATCGTTCCGCTCAGAGAATTTGTCATGACTTCAGCTGCACTAGAAATGTGACAGCACTAGTAAATCATATGGCACTTGACCGACTTAAATGACACAGGAGCACAAACAAAGCCACAATGATGTACAAAATCAGGAATGTGCAACCTAGCACTGACACCAATACACCAAGTAGATGAAAAGCAAAGGCCAACACAGGATGGTGGTTCCACATACTTGCACAAACGTAAAACTCTACTCATTCTTCCCATCAACGATTCATATCTGGAACGGTCTACCAGGAGACGCGGTACCAGCATCAGCCATCAGAGGGTGGAGTTATGATGAAACTGGATTGAAATAAGACTGCCAAATTAATATGATTTAAGACTGTAAATAATAAACATTTTACTCTTTAAATGATACCGGACTCATGCATGGCACTCAACTGCTGTAGGACAATATCCAATCATCAATTCAAGTTTGGATGCTCTGTAAAAATTAGGCCTACTCTTAGTACAGATAATGTTCTACAAGGTCCTCAAGAAAATGCCTCTTTACAATAGCTTCATGGTGGAGCTAAAATAATCACAATCAAGACACCCGGACAGAGATTTAATAACTAGAATCACAAAAGATACCTTCCGCTGAAAGCATGAAAATAATCGTTCAATACAGGACACAACTTTAGCATATGATGCATTAATATATCAAGTTTGATGACTATAGAAGAAAAACTCCTGAAAATATGGTCTGGGCAAAGAACCGAAGGTGGACAAATACAATTTTCTATGATATTCATTGAACCATGAAAGGTATGACACTGACCTACTTTTGATATGTGACACAACATTATTTCACAATGCAACCATACACCATGTTTGGTTAGTCTATAAAATCTCTTGAAACTACACACCAGACAAGAATAAGCTAAGGTCAGTGAACTGGGAAAAGTAGGTCACATGTTACCCCTTTAGGGTATGATGCCACCATATACCATAGTTGGTGACTATAAATATGGTCAGGACAAAAGAATTGGAGACGGCCAAATACAATGTTCAGTGAACCATGAAAATTAAGTCATGGTGACATACTTTTGATGTGACACATTATTCCACAATGCATCCAAACACCAAGTTTGTTACTGTATACAAAAAACTCTTGAAACTACAGTCCAGACAAGAACAACCTATGATGTTCAGTGAACTAGATAGTCACTTGATAAATAGGATATGAAACACCTTATTCCTGGCATGCTGGGGTAGTCTCTCTCTCTCTCTCTCTCTCTCTCTCTCCCTCTCTCCCTCTCCCTCCCTCCCTCCCTCCCTCCCTCACCCCCTCTCTCTCTCTCTCACATCAAACATCATTGAGAAGTATAGAAATCAAAGGTTGCAAGGAAATTAAAAAGGTTTTAAAATTCCACATGTTATCTTTCAACTAGTATAAGATTACATGTGACACATCATATGTCCAAGCATGTGCACTGCAACATCGATTGATTGACATGACAGGCTTTAAATGTATTACCCACATAGCTTGATGCGAAGGTTGATGCGAGCATGGAGCACTTCCTCTTCTTGTCCTTAAGCCATTTTTCAATAACTATGGTTCTACTAAAGGGATTTTCTCCAAACCTGAGTGGAAGATTGCCCATGGGGGTCTCAGTCATATGCCAATTTTGTGGTCAGAAGCCAAAATGCAACAGTAAAGGCTTTCAGAAACATCGTTGTTTAAAATAGACACTTTTGATGTCATGGCCATCTGATTGAAGAACATATCAAGGATGCAGGTGTATGACAAGTTTGTCGTTGTTCTGTATTATCGAGCTAGGTTGATAGATTATATATCTAGTTATCTGTATAGTACATGTATGTATACTCCTGAGGCTACATCAAAGAGATGCTAAGGCAGGGAATATAATTAATGCTTTTTACCATTCAGAAGTGAGCAGTCATAAGTATTATTACTGACATGCAGGCCTAATTGTTGTAAGTATCATTAATGTCTAAATGGCTTAATAGCTATCACATAATTATTTTCATCACAGATAAACTTCAGTCTCAAAATTATATACATATTAATATAAACTGTACACTATACATAACAAAAAAGACAATGTCGAGTACATGTCTGTAACGAGCACCCTAAGGACCAGTAAAGGTAGTCACAAAAGACAGGGAGTTGCTTAACCTCAGTAAATGGCCTCCTAGACCATCTGCCTTAGCCCTTTAATGGTCAAATTTGGTCAAGAAAATTTAAATACTTGCTTATTTAATGTCCATTTGCAGGCCAAGCAATTATTTTTTTTAATTTACCACTGGAATGACTGGCTCGCTTATCGAACCAGGCATTCCAGTAGTTAATTTTCAAAAATAGACTTCTCTTGGCTTGAAAATGACCATTCCTCAAGACCACTGCAGAGGCTGGTTTTGGTCGGCTTGATCATTAAAGAGTTAAACAACCTCCATCTAGTGACGCACAAATCAGGTGTTTGTAATACAGGCATGACTGTATATATCTAGGTAACAATAATAGCATAAAAAGCTATATAAGTACTTGCAATTATACATATAATGTACTATACACAAATATTTCTAATACAGCTGTGTAACTGGGCCACAACAACAGATACTTGTAAAACAAGAGGCCCAAGTGGCCTGTATAACTCACCTGGAACACAGACATTTCAATTAGAAAGGCCACTGCCTATAAGTACAACCCTAAGAGTTGGCCAGGTTCTTAATGTACTAACTTCCCTTGAACAAACTCGAATGGCCCTTAGTCGCTAACCATACTTCCTAAATTTTGGTCCGATCCCTGAAGTGATTTGGGAGAAGTCGTTTGAGTGAAAATTTGTTCATTCACGGCGGCCACTGTCGCATATGACCAATTAAGTTACCTCGAACAAACTTGGTTCAGCTGTTGACCTAGATGATGTTTCATGAGGTTTGAATCAATCCCATAAGCAGTTTTGGAGAAGATTTTTAAAGACCTTTAAAAAAAATCAACCAAAATCCAAGATGGCCACTGACCAAATTGGCGGATCGACTTTATTTGAACCAACTTGGATCCCTATGGCCCAAGGATGTTTCCGACCAAATTTGTTAAAAATCGGTCCTAGATTGCTTTAGTATGGCAGTTTTTGGCAGAAAAAGATCCCAAGATAGCTGCCAAACAATTTATCTGACAGTTTCCAAATCCAGTATGGCCAGGAAACATGCTACATTTAGATTAGGCCACAGCGGTCCTGTCTTTGAGATATAAACTCCCCTTGAACAAACTGTAAGGGACTTTAGTTCCCCTAATCATATCTCCCTAATTTTCTCCCGTCCTTTCAGCAGTTCTGGACAAGTTGTTTTTTGGCGAAAACTAGGTCATCCAAGATGGTCGTCGAAGCATTTAGCAAATCAAGTTTCCTCGAAGAAGCTTGGTTCAGCTGTTACCAAATATGATGGTTCATGAGTTTTGAATCGAGCCTGGTGTTTTGAAGAAGATTTTAAAGACATTTCTAAAAATCAGCCAAAAGCCAAGATGACCACCAGCCAAATTGGTCGAACAGCTTCGTTTGAACAAGCTTGGATCTCTATGCCCTACGGATGCTACCTATTTGCAATCGGCCCAGTAAACCTCGAGAAGACATTTTTCAATTTACTATTGCTTTAGTATAGGAAATTTTGGCAGCAAAAAGATCCAAGATGGACCCTAAACCTTTATTCGACAGTTTCAAAAGGCGCAAATTTGAAATCAGAATACCCAAAAACCTATACAAAACCTATTTTGGCCTCAAAATCCATCAAACAAAAAAAATCCAATATGGCCACCAAACATGCTACATTTTTCTTGGTCCATGGTGGCAATGTTTTATTAACATTAAGACTTCCAGTGAACAAATTTTCATGTCCGTTAGTCCATAACCATATCTCGCTAATTTTAGCTCGATCCGTTCAGCAGTTCATGAGTTGTTTAGCGAAAATTAGGTTATCTAAGATGGCCATGAAGTATTTGGCCAATCAAGTTCCCATAAAGAAAAATTGATGGATGTAGATGGATGGATGGATAACGAACGTTTGCCACAGCATACGGTCACTTGACCATTCTGGCCAGGTGAGTTAATAATGAAAACACCCGCCTTAATGGTGTACTCACCTGCTAATTATTGTGAAATTATTTGACTTAAGTTACTGAATTAACAACTTTCATTTCAAATTATTTTCAGCATAATCAGCAGATTTCATATTTATCATCCTTCAAGTATGATTTTATAGAATCCAAAAAAGAAGAATGTCTAATATGTCGTCGCAACTTTATTATGTTCAATACATGTCGTAGCACATCTTAAGTCCGCGTCTGGTCACAAATGTGGTTGAAGTTCCTGTCAAAATAAGCACAAAATGTTTGTATAAATTTTTAGACAAATTTAAATTTAGCAGGAATATTTTTTAATTAATTAATGCACAACAAGCACCAATGGTCCATCCAGCGCTCCAGATAAGGCACATACAAGCGTACTGTACGCATAGAAATCATCCATGTACGCACACATTTCAATATTCACGCATACCATGTACGCATCATGTAAATATATAGTACGCATCATTGTATTAAACTGCCCGTATGGCCTGTTGCCATTATCAAATATAGCCTACTCAATTACATGGGGGGGAATCAACACACTAGTTACATACTATGACATACCAATGTTATAAGCACTGGTAAAAGCCATGCCTATACTACTATCACTAAATGGTATGATCTCCATCTCCGTAAGAGAGTATTCTTTTCTTTATTACAAGACCTTTCCGTTACTTATGTGCACCTATTGGCATGTCAGTGACAAAAATTCAATTGACATTATTTTCGTACATATTGCCAAATGAGCTAAAATATGACCGGAACTTAGTTGTTCAAGACATAATTTAGTTGGAAATAGGATTACAGGCATAACTCTTACAGTAGCCGTCATAACCTCATAACTGCGATAAGTTCGACCCAGACTGTAATCAGACCCAGACCATAATCGACCGCAACAATATAATACAAGTTTGTCTTTCACAAACTCTGAATCTCCAGGAAGGCATATTTCATGGCATTTGTAATTAAGGATAACATATGAGTGGAGATGGACGATTTTTCAATTGTGAATATTTTATTAGATACAGCAAAATATACAGAAATATTTGTAAAAATGTGTTCTTTCACACTAATTTTAATTGGAGAGGTAATTATAGCAATAACTTTTAATATGAAATTTACAACATTTTCCATAGGTAGGCTAAAGCATTAATCTGCATATAACAACTGCAAGTTCTCTTCACCTGATTTAGTTTACTGGCAAATATTAAAAGATCTGCTCTCTTATTACAGTAAACAATATATAAACGCTTCTAACCTGGGATTATATTTTTTAGCAAGACACTTGCCAAGATTAAATGAACAATATTCTAATTGCAATAACCTGTCTTGTCAGCGCTTCTATAACTTAGTTCCATCTTAATCAAACAGGAAGCAAAAAACTGGAATTTCCCTTCTAAATAAAGTGTTAACACTTTTCCTTCCATTTTATATATATCAATGATATATGTATGTTACAGTTGAAGCTCTGCTAATTATTTTGAAAATGATTTGACTGTAACTTCTGTAAGTGATTAATTGCTATCTGTAAATTATTTCATTCAAACTAGCTTCTAAATTTACCTCCATTAAAACAAATTTTTGAATTATGAATGACAAGTATTATTATAGCAATAACATTTATTCATTTGCCAGTATGCCACAGAGATAGTCTTTAGAATGCTAGTGCATCTCTATAGGCTAAACGTGTCCGCACCATAATGTAGATAGATTTAAAATAAACAAACTTTTGATATAAAATATATTTGCATTCAGAATTAAAATGTGGTTGTCATGGGTGACTTGTTAGTTGATCAATAGAAAGGAGTCCCAAACACCCTGCCCCAACCAGGACATGTAACTGTAAATAATGGTTAATTTTGAAGGTTTGCTGGCCTTAAGAAATAACATGGAGGGTGGGTGACTAGTTTAAAGCTAAAGCTAAAGCCAGCCAAAAACGGCTTCTGCAATGATCTTGGGAAATGTCCATTTGCACACCAAGAGACATTTTTGAAAATTTACCACTGGAATGACTGGCTCCATAATCAAGTCAGTCTTTCCAGTGATAAATTTTAAAAAATTATTTTTTTTCTCTTGGTTTGAAACTGGACATTTTCTCTGAGAATGTAGAAATTTTCTTGAACAAATTTGAGGGATGACAGAGAAAAAGGACTGATTGCAGCTGTAGTATATTTCTATTACTACAGCAGCAGAATATAGTAATCATACATACATACGTACGTACGTACATACGTACATACGTACTGTAGCATGATGATCTGATGGTACAATTACAATGCACTGGTTGTTACACCTTCATATGGTAAGAACAACGTAGAAAACAACAACAATATTTATATATATATATATATATATACATATATTGCTGTTGGGCGAGGTTAATTGTTCAGTATTCAGTAACAGCAAGTCTTGTACTCCTCATGAATTTTGCCATACGCGTCAGTTTAAAAATTAAGGAGTACCGTATTCACAACTGAAGAAAGTTATCTGGAGCACTGGGTCCATCAGGCAAGCATAACTGTTGCCATGGACCATTGGGGCAATGGTACTTATTATTATTGACCAATCATCGAGGCAATCATCCTTACCACTAGTACAAAAATATTGGCATCCTTGACACTATTGACCAATGGGAAACGTAGCATTGACCAATGGGTCCGCTATCCCCGACATTATTGATTCAGCAGATGACATTTACCAAAGGAACAATAGCCACAGTAAACAATTTGGATGAGGAAATGCAAGAACATTGGTGTCATTGACATCATTGACCAATGGGAAAAGTAGCACTGACCAATGAGGCAGCCATCACTGACACTACTGAGCAATGGTCTTACAACACTGACATTTACCAGAGGCGATGGTGAGGTCACAGTAAACATGCTGGATGAGGAAATGCAAGAATATTGGTGGCATTGACCAAGGAGAAAAGTACCATTATCAATGGGGCAGCCATCCCTAACTCCAATTGTTAAATGATTAAAGTGTACTAAAGGTACATTTCTGCCAAATTGTTAACAACATACGAAGCGTGACACAGATTCTTTTCTCAATAGGGTGAATACTTAAAAAACATTAAAGAGCCTGAGTTAAGGCCCTTATTTCAAGACGTGACCTCTTCATATTCATATGGCAAATAGATATTGGCTGAAGGATCATATCTGCAAGATTTGATTTTAATCCCATCAACAATTGACGAAACAAATGTACTCTAATCATATGGTTGAATAGTTTGTCTTAATGAACTAGAGCTATGGCCCTTGTTTAAAGGTGCAGACTTTATAGTTATAGTTCCACTAGATATTTGACTGAAGGAACATATCTGCTAAATTTGGTTTTAATCCATCAACAATTGAGGAAACAAATGTATTTTTCCCCATAGGGTTCAATATTCAAAACGATTTAATGAACCAGAGTAATGACCACTTCATATTCATAGCTTGACTAATGTTGCATAATGGAACATATTAGCTAAATTTAACTTTAATCCGTACATAGATGACGAAATGTTCCGCAAACGTATATTCCACATAGGCTTCAATACTTTGAATATATAACAAGGGCCATAGCTAATTGTGGGCGTGGCCACTTTATCTTCATAGCCCAAATAGACATTCCCTAATGGAACATATCTGGCAAATTTGGTTTTAAACCATTGATAAATGACGAAACGGGCTACAAACGATTTTTTCCCCAATAGCCTTCAATATTTTGAAAACATAGCAAGGGCCATAACTCTGCCATTTATAGGCATAACCACTTAAAATACATATTGCCTGAAGGCACATATCTGCTAAATGTGGTTTTAATCCATCAACAATTGACGAAACAAATGTTTTTTAACCATAGGGTTCAATACTTAAAACAACTTAATGAACTAGAGCTATGGCACTTGTTTAAAGGTGCAGACTTTATATTCATAGTTCCACTAGATATTTGACTGAAGGAACATATCTGCTAAATTTGGTTATAATACTTCAACAATTGACGAAACACGTGTATTTTCCCCCTCGGCTTCAATACTTTAAAAAATTTAATGAGCCACAGTTATGGCCCTTGTTTAATGGCATGGCCACTTCATATTCATAGCTCAAATAGATGTTGCATAAAGGAACATATCCGCCAAATTTAGTTTGAATCCACTGACAAATGACGAAATGTGCCACAAACATATTTTCCTCATAGGCTTCAATACGTTGAAAAGATAGCAAGGACCACAACTCTGCTATTTGAGGACGTGGCCTCTTCATCTTGATAACCCAAATGGATATTGGTTAAAGGAACAGATCTGTCAAAGTTGGTTTTAATCCATCAACAAATGGCGAAACGTGTCACCATTGCTGACAAACAACAGACGTCAGATGACACGACAGACGTCAGCTGAGCAATCAGATGACAGGCATACAAATCGTGATTGCATAAGCTCAGCTAGGCGAGCTAAAAATGAAGGATCACACCTCATGGGGTGGTGTGTCAGGTCATCTCTCCATGATAAGTGTACAACAGAATCATGAAAAACACAAACCTATGATTTTCCTTTCCTTTTATTTGACAACCTTACTATGGAGATACATTACGGATACACACTGTAAGTCACAAGACAATTTGGATGGTAAGTAAGGTGAGTCGGACAAACAGCTCCCGGAAAAGTAGTGGATTCACATAATAAACTTGTAAAGTCGGCTGAGCACGTAAGTGGAAGGAGACTATAAACTCACTTATACCTATACCTACTAAACTCAATGATAACGGTCGACGGAGCTCCTCACAGACAGGGGAAAAGGTCTCTGACATCTGTAAACGTTTTCCGTTCACAAAACACTTGCACACACACCTCGATCTTTTAATAGAGCTTTGCTTAGCTTTTGACCCAAATGCTCTCCCTACTGGTGGTTACAGTACCAATAGGACAATAAAGAATAAACAAAAGCGCTTTATCAATTTTTCTCACATTGTAAAGATTTTTCAGATTTTTAGAATCACACCAAAAGTTGTAGAAATCTAGTGTATTATCACAGCCTTTCTTGCGTTAATGAGGCGAAGATAACAAACATTTGAAACATCATGGCACAAAACGATGTGGCTTTGCAAAATCATGACCATATATTACTGAGTACGGTAACTGAATCGCTACAAATGTGAAAAGGCGCTTCACAGATTTGTCCGAGATGCAGAGTGATCGTTACACATGGCATATATGAAAGCTCATTAATCCTGTCAAGGTCACAGACATAGCCCCACCACCACCCCACCACCCCTCAACCCACCCCCCACCCAAACAGTACCAATATGTCTACAGAAAATGATGGGACATCAAGTTCACAAAAACTGGTCGATGGAACCCATTAGGGATTCAGGTTTACAAAACTACAGAAGTGTGGATGGAACTAGATGAAGGGAGAAGGCCCAACATATGATGTCAACAAGCCATTGATGCAACTGGAGCTGAAATAATATTATGAAGCAATTTATGCACCCAGTTCATCAGAGACGTCTTAGCATACAAAACAATATCATCCTGAAACACAGCTATATCAGTGAAGGACATTGTCTGTCATTGATGTGAATTCATAAGAATCAGTAACTCTAGTGACCAACATTTAACTGTCAGATTGAAAAAGAAAAGGAATAGCCATATGCCATCAGTGAATGCCTGAGACCTGTACTTGACAGCATGAGAGGACGGCAAGTTCAAGGCTGAGGCCTGAAATGTGATTGTACCATACCAACTATACAGATTGTTGGAAACTAAGACAGTTCCTTTCAGCAGCCTGGATACAGAGTTGAGAATAATTAAACACATATTAAAATTATCACAGAAAACTTGTTACGTGGGAATAAAAATAGACCTGGAAATAATACACATCATCACATGAACCATCGGGTCACTTAAGCATTGGCTTGGTTTCCTGAGCAGAATGAGGTGACAATTTTGACCAAATACCACCAAACAGCTTTCTGAAAATGTTTATCTAAAAATGTTGATAACTGTATGTCATCCATAAAATTTCAAAGTACTGTGGCACTGACGGACAATAAATCTTGTCAGGCTGAACATTGAAAAATTTCATATCAAATCTGTTAATTTGGTAAGTACGACGTAAAATGATATATTTAACTAGTCACTGTAGAATTAAGGAGCTACAGATCTCTAGCAAGTCAAATTTACTGTATTTAACCCTTTAATTGTCAAAATCTTATTAATACATATAAGCTTACATTGATTATAACAAATACATAGATATTATTCTTCAGGAATATATGTCTTATATACTTACGCAGCGTGTGCAGGCTTGTTCTTTTGCGTTCGGCAGTTTTTGCCCCAATAACAGTCTGCTCTCGCGGTTACCAAAACTATATGTTAAAAGTATTAATGAAGCAGTTATGAATTGTCTATTTGTAAAGAGAAATATTGCATCTAATAGCACACACTAGGTAATCATGCAAAGCCTAGGAAATAGACTATATACTCAGAAATAAAGGAAAGGAGGCTTCCACAATAGCAACATTATGTGTAAAGGACCCAGTGCGTGCGTGCGTGCATGTGTGTGCTGAAGACTCAAGACGCCACTGTGATGTCAAAATCATCCCGAGGCCCTGCTCTTCAAGTAGAAAGGACATAAATCCTGTTTGGATGAATTGTGGATGGATGGTTTTGTGATCTTTCAAACAAGTTCTTGGACATCTTTTTAAATACAAGATGGCCACCAAAAAATTGGCCAAATTGGCTTAGTTGTTGACGCCTTTGATCAATCAAAATTTTTGTAATTGTATTATTGACCACAAATTGCATGAACATTTTTCAGGACACCAACGGACCAGGAATTTAGTTGTTCTGACGCCTTTGATCAATCAAAATTTTTGTAATTGTGTTATTGACCACAAATTGCATGACAATTTTTCAGGACACCAACGGACCAGGAATCCATGCCCAGTTTGTTAAGGATCACTTCAGCAGAACTCGAGTCATTTTCCAAACACTAATTTGTTATAATTGGGTCAGTGACCGTGAACTTTGAGCCTTTGACTCCAGAAATCTTAAGCCTTCTTCGGAACACCAAGAACTACATCCATTCCAAGGTTGGTAAGAATGCCAGTAGAAAAACAAAATCCTTGGAAAAATCTACTAATCAAAATTCTTTATAGGAGTTCTGGAGCCTTCCACCATGGGATCCTCTCGTCAAATTTTGCTAGGTTGTTTAGGTGGAGATACGTTTAAAGCAAGTTGACAGATTAATGACGGACAATGGACAGACGGTCGCCATGGGATAAGCTCAACTGGATTTTCAAATGAAGTGACCTAGTAATTGAAGCAAGTAAGAGGTTGAAGACTGCCACAATTTATTCAGTAACTTACTTGGTAGCTTGTCCTTAGCAATGTCTCGGCGGTAGAAATAAGCCAGTTCCTTGAAGTTACGCAATCCACAGGCATAACATACCCATGATTCAGAAGTAAGAGCAAAGCGGCCTTTATCTGGAAGGGAATACATTAACTCATTACATCCTGAATGATTCAATAGTTGCTAAATTATATAACTGCTTAATACATTCAACACAATACTCTGGATGGGACAAATTCTTAAAGAAAAGGGAACTGCCAAATAATGTTGATCGACACCATACAGTAATAAAACTGCTATCACCAGATAAAATGAATCAGAATAATTATAGAAAAGCATCCATCTAAACGACTGTAATATGACTAATAGCCATAGTCATTTTGCCGGTATAGGCACAAGTTAGCAATGCTAGTCGGTCTAATTGCTGTACTGTGTGTGCAGATACACACGTTAGGCTTATCTGCGGATAAACGATCCTGTAAGCACTTATATTGCCATAACAGCTTACTAGTCTACCTAGTCACAGCAACCAGCTGCCTACGTAAAGTTTAGCTAGCGACAAATGTAATATATATCATTGCATCATGTAAATGATTGGTAACTACCATAAAATGAATGCATAAAATCCTGATAAAATGGTTATATGGCATCCTTACCAACACAGATATAGCGACCAAGTTCCATCTCTATCAGACAACTTTGTAGAACATCATGCAAGGAGAGCTTCTTTGACTCCAAGTAAGTCTGTCATCAGAAACAAAATGATGGATTGAAGCAATCAATTTCTTATGTGTGCATGCATTCATGCAGGCATTTGTGCATGTGGGTGCAGAAGGATGGGTGGGGGTAAAAGATAACCTTCAGAAATACTAAATTCTGAGAAAAGGTATAACCTGGGGTCGTAGTCATGTGTGGTGCCAAGTATACAATGGATGCCACATTACGTACCTACAACATACTCATGCATATTTATATACATATGTGCCCTTCATGAATATGGCAACTGGTCCATAAGGTATGTGAGCAATGTGTTCATACCAGAGTCCAGGATCTTGGCACTAGAATCACATTTTAGTGTGCATAATATGGAAGCATATAATATAAACATTATTGCTAAACCATTACACCATTCTAGCATATCAATAAGACAAAACAATTTTCCCCAATGTATTGGACAAATTTTTTACTGCTTTTGAAAGGCTTAAGAATGGGTACATCACTATATCCAAACAAACATCATGGGATTTTTTATTTTATCAAAAATAGCGGAAATATGCTTGTCTATAACTTTTTCACCCAATGTGTCTAAAAACAGACTACAACTATTTGAGTGCTTGTAGCAGGTTAATAGTCATGGGAGAACTCTACTTAGAAGCAGGATTGCTCAACAGAGCTCTTTTGAGAGTATAGACCCAAAAAAAGCAACTTGGGACATCCAAACATTGTGGCAGTGGGTCCCATCAGATCCCTGAAATATTATATGATTGTTAAATGCTAATTAGTTTTATAGGTTTTTGCATAAACACTCACAGAATCTAGCATTGAACCCCATAATTCATAGCTCTGAGCCTAGGGTCCTCTCTAATTTACCATGGATGAGAAAAACTGCATGGGAATCCTAAATTTCAGTTTGGGACCCGCAGATTTCCGGTTGGGACCACTAGATTCCTAGGTATGGGGTCGCTGGTACTTAGATCCCATGAAAAACACTGTATAGAAGAGAATTCTGACATATATTATTTGCTTAGGAAGTTAACCAATGGACCAATCAGCTAGCATTGACTATTCATAGCTTATGCTTGAATAGGTCGCAAAGAATTAAGCAACCATGGTTCACTGTATGTGATTCCTATCAATTCGCAATACATTCTCAAATGGGTATCCAATTATGTACGCATATGAATCTAGAGTAGAATGCTTGGTCACCATCATGCAATTATAATCAACAGTAATTTCTGAGGTCCGAGTTCATACAACAGGCCTGTGAATCGCCGTAAACTGTAGCAATTACGCGCTCTAAATGTTGAATCACAGCAGATTACTGATATCATGTGATCTATATACTTTCATGAAGACATGATATGACAGATTTTGTGAAGAATTTGGATGCTATAAACGATGGATATTTGAGCAAACCCAATATTTACGTGATGCCAGATAATAATTTCACACCAACAATGATTGTACTACTATACATTAAACAGAAAATATTGTGTACTGAGAAAATGTGCCCAATCATCATGCTATTAACCATTATTTCTTTACATTTTTAGATTGGATTTCAGGCTTTTCTTGAAATATACCTAGTAGAAGTTGCCCCATGCAGAGATTTTGATTTAGAAAATGTACAGCTTTTGTCCTATTAGAAACTGCAGTTTAAAATCATCTATTTGCAGGTGAAAATTTGGATGACGATTATTTGGTACCAGATATCATTTACTTCTCTATGCATCCTATATATGAGAATTATAACTTGTGGGGTAAAAATTGAGGGTGCATTAAATGCACAATAGTATCTAATATAATGGGAAAAACAATGTCAATATTATGCTACGATAAAGGTTTATAATATTAATGTCCATATAACCAGATTGACGAGGCCAAATTCTGACTACATATGGATTATGAGAGGATGGTTTGTGGTGTCTATACATACAGTACCTTTAATATGTCAGACTCATAAGTGTTATCAAGAATCAGCTGTGACAGAATTGCAGGATTAAAGTCCAAATCTATAGCAAAATGAACAGCAGTATGTTTATAATGCATTATTTCATCCAATCATGTACATATTGGTAAACAGTATTTACTCATGATATAGATAAAAGCATGTAAAATATTTTGATGACAATACGCTTATTATTATTTGTGGCCTGCCATATATATATATGAACAAGCAATCTGTAAGTATTGCTTTGCAATACATGTTCCCTACCTGGTGACATAAATCTTTAGAGATAGAGTCACAAACTCCATTAAAAATTGACAGAAGCAGCTGAAACTCGAACTTGATCAGTAACTTCTTATAGCAAAGTAATATACCAAGTTTCAGTTATATTTAGTGAAGGAGAACGAAAAAGTCTTGAAAGTTGATATGTTTGTATTTCATAAGTCGAAAGGGGCCATAGCTCTATAAAACATTGACGCAAACGCCTGAAATTTGAATTTGCTCTGTAATTTCTCATAACAAAGCAATGAACCAATTCTCAGTTGAATATCCTGAAGGGCTGCGAAAAAAATTGCAGAAAAATAAGATTTTTTGTATTTCATAAGTAGAAAGAGTTATATTAGTTAACTTCTTCAAAATTGGCACAAACTCCTGAAACTCAAACTAGATCTGCAACTTCTCATAACAAAGCAATGTAGCAATTCTCAGTAGAATATCTTGAAAGACTGTGAAAAGTGCGGAAATCCAATATTTTTCGTCTTTCATAAGTCGAAAGAGGGAATAATGACATGAAAAATTGACGAAAATGTCTGAAACTCGCACTTGCTCTACAACTCCTTATACTAAAGCAATGTACCGATTTTCCTTCAAATATCTTGAAGGAGTGCAAAAAAAAAAGTGCGGAAAACTGATATTTTTGGTATTTCATAAGTCAAAAGGGGGCATAACTCCATGAAAGATTGACATAAATGTCTGAAACTCGAACTTGCTCTGTAACTTCTTATAACTAAAGCGATGTAGCGATTTTCCCTTAAATAGCTTGAAGGAGTGCGAAAAAAGTGTGGAAAGCTGAGAATTTTTGTATTCCGTAAGTCTAAAGGGGGGGCATAACTCTATTAAAAATTGACGCATACACCTGAAACTCGAACTTGGTCTGTAACTTCTCATACCAAAGCAATGTACGATTTCTTAGTTGAATACCTTGAAGGGCTGCAAAGAAGAGTGCGGAAAACCAACTGCAACAGATGGACAGATAGACAAACGGAGTGCAAACCTATA
Organism: Chaetoderma sp. LZ-2023a; assembly: GCA_034401795.1. Classification (NCBI taxonomy): domain Eukaryota; kingdom Metazoa; phylum Mollusca; class Caudofoveata; order Chaetodermatida; family Chaetodermatidae; genus Chaetoderma; species Chaetoderma sp. LZ-2023a. Next base: position 88,591,142 of record CM067370.1, on the reverse strand, counting down.
GTCCTCCCCAGATTTACCGGTAGGGGACTAATAAGCAATGTTGTAGAACACACTGTAGCTCATTCCATATTTTGATTGACTGCTTGTAAAGAGGATCTCAGTTAGTTTGCATGGTATTAAAAATCTTAATACACATATAATCAGTCAAAATAGCACATTTGGTCAGAATAAGTATTCAGACCTTTTTCTACATCATATTTACAAAGAAACAATGCGATGGATTGTAAACAGATAATAAAATCAAACAAAATATGATATTTCTAACCGCTTATCTGTACCTTTAAATTTGGCTAAGCATCCTCGACAGTCTGCTTTGCGACATCCCCAGTATGAATGACAGTAATTCCGATAGCAAAGAGAACCTGCATCATAGGGAACATAGAAGGGACTGGAAAAAGTGCTTAACTTGCAGATTTTAATGTTGTTAATGGTGTAAAGTATATTTTATAACTATATTTCATAAAAACTACAGATAATAGAGTACTGCATTCCTGATATGTTTTTGTCATTTTTGCCGCCCTGAAACATAATGTACATGATACAGCAAACCCTCTCTATAATAGCCATTGGCATTTTGGAATCAATTAAGATACTTTAACCATTTGAACCATGAATTCACATTATCTCAATGGAGGAATCCAGTTTTAGCTATGCTCATCACTAGCTAAGCGCCACCCACGCTTTGTCCATGTTGGGATCTAGCGATCCCAACATTAACATGAACTTCCTGAATCTCAATTTCCAGAAAACTATTCATGTACACTTGAATTTTTTTAAACGAATTTGACTGGGTGCAACACAGCAACAGCGCCTCCAGTCAAATTAGTTTCAAAATATTCAACAGAATGTTTATTAAATAGTTAAGAAATGTATACAATTCATACAACTTTACAGACCATTAAACGTTTATGATAGAATAATCGTGTCATTAATGACGTAAATTGATTATGCCATCAGCCTATAAATGATGTTGCTGATAGTGACATCATATGTTTGATTTATAAACTGGATTCCTCCAGTCTAAGCTAACTATATGGGTAACCTGTTGAATATTTTGAAACTAATGTCAATTCAACAATTTTGTGTATCTTGGTGCCTCAAATGCCTTATAATTCTTGACTCTTGCTACTGTCATATAACCACATTTTCTAGAATACCAATGGTCGACCATCAATCTTATCCTCAACCCCTGACATCACCCAACAATTAATTGGCTACTCTGGGAAGATTACTTGGCTGATTAGTTAGTAGTTAATCCAGGGCAATCATAATCTTCGGCAGATTACATATCATCTACTTAAACAAAATCTCATACCACAAACTACAGCTGAACCAATTTCTTGGTAGCAGTGGGAAAACTGCGATATTATCGTTTTCGTTATCGCCTATATCCACAATATCAGGAATATCATTCATGATAAGATTGCAACTTTGTAAATATTAATATTTGCCATGTTGGTAGTTGCATCATCAATGCAGTCATTATACTACTAATTCTTCCCTTAACCCTGTGAACATTGATTTCCCAGAATCGTAATTTTAAAACGTGCATAAAGTTAATCTGTTGAGTATTTTGAAACTAATTTGACAGGAAGCTGTTGCTGCCATAGGCCAAATATTTATAAAATCGTCAAGAATTTTGAGTTTTTTACCTTTTGGGTTCAAGGGGTTAATGCTTGGTTTTAATTGTACATGATTAATAGCTGTAATAAAATCCTTTTTTTTAATGCAAAAGTGACATCAATTTCATTGATAAATGTCCGCTCAGTAGCAAGAGTGTTCTACAATGTTTTTATTATTTTATGTAGTCATGGCAGTAAATGTGCAAAAATCTTTAAAACACTCATGGTTATCAAACAACTGCTAAGTATGTTCAGTTGGAAACTTCATTCTGATGACATTTTGAGCTAAACATATATGGTACACCTAAACAGTCATTACAAAAGTTTCTTTTATTGCGTGCCTGCTTGCCTTTGAGTAGGTAAACAATTTCATTCAGAATTTAGTAAACAATAAACAAAGTATGACCAGATGATCATTTGCAATGACCTTTTTTGAAAGAAAAAGGCAAGCTAAATTTGGTTGAAATAGTCAGCCAAATTATGAGTATTAAAATCAACAACTAAAGTGCTGGATCTACAGATTAATTGATTTTAAGGGGAAATGGGATAAATTCACACCTTCAACCTAGGCACAGTAACTCATTATAACTTCAATGGCAGAGAGTGTACGGATGGGTAGATTATGAGGTACCGGTAACATAATCATCAAATGTATAGATAGACAGGCTGATTGACCCACAAAATAATGCACACTTCCCTAGTACCATAGCTAACGTTCCCATGAAGTTTCGTCACAATACTCCAAGCAAAATTAAAGTTATTGAACGAAAACCCAAAATTTGCATGGACGGACAGACACAAATTCAGAGACAAAGGGATGGAAGGATGGGCTGACTGACCCACAAAATAATGTACATTTCCCTAGAAACATAGCCAATGTTCCCATGAAGTTTCGTCACAATACTCCAAGCAAAAATAAAGTTATTGAACGAAAACCCAAAATTTGCACGGATGGACAGACACAAATTCAGAGACAAAGGTATGGATGGATGGAGGAAAGAGTTGACGTAAAAGTAAAGTTATCAAAAGAAAACAAGTGCGTGATGCACGGACAGACAGATGGATGGACGGACCGATGGATGGATGGATGGACGGAAGCGAAAACATAATCCCCCCTTTTCGCTAAAGCGGGGGGGGGGGGGGATAATGACTATTAAAATGAGCACAAGTTCCATTGGCAAACTATAGTTAACTGTCATTGACTATTCACCAGCTGAACACACCAGTTTTGTAGGAAAATTCTACTTGCCAATAGTCAACTATAGATAAGTATATTTGGCCAGATGAATCTATCTTGAAAATCGGTTCCATTTTAGCTTATAAAATTTAGCCTTTGGGATTTCCATTTTGCAAATGGTGAATTTGTGTTTTATGAGTATATAATAGACAGAGGAATAATAAGTTAAGAACAAAAAATATAATACATGCGACTTGCTGATCATTTTACTCCATGACAATTGCTATCAGCATTGTTGTAAATTCTTGAAATACATTCCAATGTTATGCTCCGGAAAGGAATATGCACTTCAGTACCAGATAAATGTCTGCATTATTAAGTACTCTGTGTGAATTTGTATTAATTTTGAAAACTCTGTCGCTGTCAGATGCTTGTCACTAAGCCAGCAGCAAGTGACACCAACATTGAGCTGCGAATTAAACATCAATAATGTTCCTTTAAAGGTCTTATATAAAATCTCGAGAGTATTTTGCTCTACTTACATGACATTGATGGAATAAGTGGGTTTATCGCATGCTCGTGTCGTCGGTCAGGCATGGGCTGTAAACAGCATGTGCACAGTGCGTGGTTCTGTTTAGGAATACATTGATAAGGTGGCGGAATCGGTATGGGTCTAATCCATTCACTTTGTCCACTGGTACCGGGTACGCTCTCCCCTACCAAAAGGAATAAAATGCTGATATCAATATGGACTAAGCGCGCACGCGCGCATGCACGCACACATGCACGCACGCACACACACTATGGACTACATAAATGTCGCAATTTAGAAAATAATTTGTCTAAGAAAATATTAAAAATCTACGATAAAATAATGTCAGCAGTTTTAGAAATGAAAATGGTGCAGGGAATTAGAAAAACAAATGCAAATATAACAAGAGCTCCGCAAGCGGCACATAATAACCCGCCATAATGACAAACCAATGAATGAGAGCTTTCAGAAAATATTTATTTCTTCATCAGACCCAGACCAGTCATCCTTATGAATTCCCAAAGTGATCCGTTAAACGGTCAAGGAGTTATCGTCCGGAAACCAATTTTCAAGATGGCCACCGCTGACTGGTGGCCATATTCGATTTCAGATTATCGTAAATTTCGATACATTGTAAGTTTCTTCACCAGACATATTCCAACGACCCTATGAAGTGATCCGATAAATGGTAACGGAGATATCATCCAGAAACCAACTTTCAAGATGGCAGCCCGTGGCTGGCGGCCATCTTAGGAGTTCAGATCATCGTCAATTTCGATAGGTCTCTTCTCCAGACCTAGTCCAACCACACTATGAAGCGATCTTATAAACGGGAGTAGAGCTATCATCTGGAAACCAATTTTCAAGATGGTGGCTGGTGGCCATCTTGAATTTCAGATCATTGTCAATTTCGATAGGTTTCTTCTCCACACCTAGTCCAACCACCCTATGAAGTTTCAAAGTGATCCGATAAACAGTAACGGAGTTATCATCTGGAAACCAACCTTCAAGATGGCCACCGGTGGCTGGTGGCCATCTTGGATTTCGGATCATTGCCAATTTCGATAGGTTTCTTCCCCAGAGGTAGTCGAACCACCCTATGAAGTTTCATAATGATCCAATAAACAATAACAGAGTTATCATCTGGAAACCAATTTTCAAGATGGCCACTGGTGGCTGGCGGCCATCTTGGATTTCGGATCATTATCGATTTCGATAAGTTTCTTCTCCAGACCTACTCCAACCACTCTATGAAGTTTCAAGGTGATCCGATAAATGGTTAAGGAGTTATCATCCGGAAACAAATTTTCAAGATGGCCACCGGTGGCTGGTGGCCATCTTGGATTTTGGATCATCATCGATTTCGATAAGTTTCTTCCCCAGACCTAGTCCAATCACCATATGAAGTTTCAATGCGATCCGACAAACAGTAACAGAGTTATTATCCGGAAACCACTCTGCCGCCCACCCGCCCGCCCGGACGGCACCATTACATAATACCCGCCCGGACGGCGCCATTACATAATAACCAGCCAAATTTTTTGCTGGTGTATAATAAACAAGAGGCTCAAGGGCCTGTGGCACTCACCTAGGCATTAGCATTTGAACCAGTTGCATTTAAATAGATATGATAAATAATTTTCGGAAAATCCAAGATGGTCACCCAAAAAATTGACCAATCAAAATTCTGAATATAAATTCTAGTCTACCTTGTCACTTTAGTCAAATTTGTTTGAAATATGTTAAACAACTAAGGAAAAGCAGCGTTTTGACAATTTCTGGTGAATTTTTCATAAAATCTAAGATTTTCACCCAAAAAAATTGATCAATCAAAATTCTGAATAGAATTTCTAGAGCCTACCACCATAGAATCCATTAGTGAAATTTGATTGAAATATGTCAAGCAGCTAAGGAGGAGTATCAATTTGACAATTTCCGGTACATTTTTCATAAAATCCAGTTTTTCACGCAAAAAATTGATGAATCAAAATTCTGTCACAATAGAATCCTTTCAGTCCAATTTGGTTGAAATCTGTCAATATGGTAAGTAGAGATTTGACAATTTCCGGTAAATTTTTAATAAAATCTAGGATTTTCACCCAAAATATTTAAGCAACAAAATTCTGAATGGAAGTTCTAGAGCCTATGAGCATAGGATTCTTTCAGCCCAATTTGGTTGAAATCGGTCAAAATTCTAAGAAGAAGCAATTTGACAATTTTCGGTAAATCTTTAATAAAATCTAAGATTTTGACGCAAAAATTTATGAATCAAAATTCCAAATGGAAGTTCCGAATCCGAGCACAATAGCATCCTTTGACCAAAATCTAGTTAAGATTTGGCTATTGGTTAAAGAGGAGTAGTGTTTTAAAGCAAAATTTGACGGACGGCGGCCGGCCGGATGGATGGATGGAAAACGGACGGTCGCCACACCATAAGCTCACTTGGCCTTTCAGGCCAGGTGAGCTAAAAATGAAAATGTCTGAGAAATCTGTAATCATCATAATGTTATCAGTCCATGGATGGATGGACAGTACAAACTGAAAGCTAAAATACAAAGGTTATTCTCTGAGCTGCTACCACCCCTGTATTATATCATACAGTTTTGGTGCCATCGCATAGCAGTCTGCCTTTTTGTTTGTACTGTCCATCCATCCATGGACTGAGCATTCTGCCTTCATGTTTGTACTGGCCATCCATCCATGGACTGAGCATTCTGCCTTCATGCTATACAAGTTGGTGTAAACTGCTGATGCATTTGACAGCAAGTGTCATCAGCAACATCGTTTTAACAAGAGACACAAAGATTCCTTCCATCAGAGTTCTTCCAAGATCATGCACTAGGGCCCAGCAAGATAGAGATTAGCTTATATATGTCAGACTCATGAAGCGCATGCTAATTAAGTCTGATATTTTGTCTAACCTGCCAGTGTTTGGAGGTGGTGTTATAACAAAGATCTCTCAATAACCACCATCAGGCATGGGGTTAATTCCATTTTATCAATTCCAATTCAATTCATTTTATCAATTCCAATTCCGTTTCCACATCAATCCATTTTATCAATTCCAATTCCACCATGACAAGTTCAATTCCAATTCCATTTTATCAATTCCAAGTCCAATTCCATACCAATATTTACTTAAGATCAACATTGTTACATTTTAACCCTTTAATGCCCAAATTGGCCAAGAAAAACTAAATTTATCATTAGCAAATGTCCATTTGCAGGATAAGAGCAGACTATTTTTTTTAATTTAACAAAGCAATGACTGACTCAGTTATGGAATCAGACATTCCACTGGTAAATTTTCACAAATAGTCTCTTAGCATACATATATATGACCATTCCTCAAGACCATATGAAGAGTTTGAATAACACCTCCAGTCCAGATGTCTATGTTTTAAAAGCTAAGACATTTCACAGAGGGGGGTGTTCAAGATCAGTGGCTTTGATTGAATAAAGGAGGTACAAAACTCACATAGGATAAAAAGGTTAATTGGTCACGGGTCATGGACAATTGAGTTAATACAATACTGTATTAAAGTTCATAGAATTTATCAGATCTTTATTTTGTCAATTCAGACTATTTTTGAAAATTTACCACTGGAATTACTGACTCAGTTATCCAGCTTGTCACTCCAGTGGTAGATTTTCAAATATAGTCTTCCATTGGCCTGCCAATGAACATTTCTCAAACTCATTGTAGGTGTTTTGGCTGGCTTAGAAAGAAGCGAATTAGCCCGTAAGCTCATCACTTCATTATCAGTATCTCAAATTCTAAGTCTTCAAACCAAACATATAAATAAGTTGTTCAAATTTATTTTAATAGAAACTGTTGCAGCCACAGGAGACAAAAGTATTCAGTCATATAGATTGTAAAATATTCAATAAAGCACTACCTGCATATAGAATGAAATGTGGTAAGCGGTATCATATAGATCATTTAGGATGAAATGCATTAAGGGCATATAAAGATCAGTGTATAATACAGATATTACATGTACATTTTATAGCTAACAATGTTCAGTAAATCTATGATAAATATGACTCGAATTGAATTGGAATTTATCAATTCCTGTCAATTCAAATTATCAATTCCAAATCCAATTCCCGTGTCTTAAAATGTATCAATTCCAATTCCAGAGTCCTCAGATTTATCAATTCCAATTCTGGAATTGAATTGGAATTGACTGATCAATTCCAATTCCAATCGGAATTGACCCCTACCCTGATCACCATATTCTGGACACAAAAGGCATTACTCCGAGACAAATGACCTGCAGTATGACTTAAGCTTGTCACTTAACCATGTAAAGGTCAACAGGAAAACCCCCCAAAAAAGCCTCCGCAGTGGCCTTGAGAAATGTCCATTTTCAGGCTATGAGAAGGCTATTTAGTGAACATTTGCCACTGGAATGACTGGCTCAATAACAGAGCCAGGCATACCAATGGTAAATTTTCAAAAATAGTCTCTTGGCTTGGAAATAGGTATTCATTGAACAAATATTTGGATTTTGACGCGTTTATTGAGGCTTCATAGTATTAGGATGCTTAATAATTGTCTATGTGTAAGCTATATGTACACCCAGTGTGAGATGTTAGCAACATGTTACTCATGCTATTTACAGTGATTGTATAGATTTCTCACCTTGTTGTTGTGGTACACCTGCAGAAGAGGTGGATGGCTCAGGTGTCGTGATGCTAGCATCCTCAGATGGAGCGGCAGCTGTGGGATAAGAGCAATTCATAGAAAGACAATTCCTATATTTGACTTACATATCATATGGAAGCCAGCAAGCACATATACTATATTTCTCCAAATAGTAGCCTATGCTCTAATAGACGCCAAAGCCCTAAGTTCGACATTTGAGCTCCAATGATTTCTTAGCAGTTTCAAAATGGCAAAACTCTATATTAGAAGTGCAACCCCAAACTCAGCAGTTTGTATTGGTAAAAAAAATTTGAAGAAGAAATTTTAAGGATAGCGTGTACATGCAGCCATTGTGCATGTGTATAGCAGGATAATAACAGCAATCCTGTCATGGCATCGCTCTATGTTACACAGATTTCTGCCTGGATACATTCCCAGAACTCTAGAAATCAATGTCAACATCAGACTTGTAAATCTCTGCAATTTATTAATTTACTACTAATAGTAGTAGGCCACATACATTCAAGGTATAATAAAGTTTAATCCAAACTCATGTGGTCAAAGTACATGTCATGGCATGATAAATACCCTCCTTATAAAAAAAAGATTTTAAGGCAAAATTTATGTACCAAGCAAGCTATCCATTTTGCCCATTAATTGTATAACATAAAATTATCAAAAACAGAACCCAGATGTATGATTTAAATTGCTTGAAAGACCGAGAATTAAAATGATCATTTCTTGTGTTGGTGAACACTGACACTTTATTGGAAGCATGGTGCGCTCGCGAGATCTCATATGGTAATGGAGAGTTTGAGACAAGGAATGGTTAGATTGCATTGATCTAACTCTTCCTTATCTGAAAAGACTCCTATCAATGCACAATAATTTATCGAACGGGTACCCATTGTTCAGATCGTACAATACTTGGTCATCAAAGCGCAATGATAACATATAACAATTTCTGAGTTCAGAATCCAGGATTTTTATATCCGAGTACTCGCTCTAAATTTTGTTCTTTTGTGATTGGAGGCACATATTTGTGTTCTCATTGATACTTCTTAATCTGTTTTAATCGTAGCGGATTCCTAATATCTTGTGATTTATATATATTTAGCGACGGCATTTTGTGTCAATTTCTGGATTAATGCCGATGCTGGAAATAGTAATCCCTATGTCCCTAGGCAAGACAAAAATGAAAGAATTTGGGCCTAAAAAGCTAAATATTTTGGCCTGAAACAGATGAATTCATGAGGGTCACTGACTCAAAAGATAAATCTGATTGAAAGTGACAAATTTTTGTTCAGCAGGCATCAAAACATATAAATGCCATTTCACTGCGAAAATTCATCAACTAACAAAATCTCTGAATTGATTGATTGATGGCATCCACATTTTTCATATATCAACTTCCACTGCACTCCCTCAGAATTCTCGTTTGAGATGTAGAATCGTACCACCATAAGATTCCACCCAGAAAATCTTAGATGTCTAGCCACAAAAAAAAAATTGACCAATCAAAATTCTGAATAGAAGTTCTAGAGGCTACCACCATAGGATCCTTCTAGCCAAGTATGGTTAAAATCTGCTATGCGGTTTAGGACATAGTTTTAATGGATTTCAGGATAATTTTCGGAAATTCATAGATTGCCGTCCAAAAATCAATTAATTACTACCATAGCCACCATTCCCGTAAAGTTTCGTCACGATACATCAAACGCTAACAATCATTAAACCTTTAATAGTCATGTCGGCCAAAACCAGCCTCAGTGATGGTCTTGTGGAATGTCCATTTACAGGCCAAGAGAAATCTTTTGAAAATTTACCACTGGAATGACTGGCTCGATAACCATGCCAGTTATTCTAATGATAAATTTTCAAAAATTGTATTCTTGGCCTGTAAATAGACATTCAATAGGCAGATATTTAAATTTTCTTGACCAAATTTGACCATTAAAGGGTTAAATTATGCCTGTACCAGTCAAAGAAAAATTGTTTACGATTCTCCAAAGCATCAGCCACACCTATAAGAAGACAAACAGTTTTTCTACATTACCATGTTTGTACCAATTAATTAAAGTACCTGTGTTTCCAAAGATTAGTTGCACAGCTTTTGTTGCAAGTCCGACAATGGTACCTGTAGTTAAAGAAAAAAAACAGCCCAAGGCCTGCAATGCTCACATGGCTGACAAAGAACTGCAAACTTGTTTAAATTAAAATGAAACTGTGGAAAACCAATAATAGCAGTAGAAATTAAACAAAATCAAAGAAATTCCCAAAAGGAACATATCAGTTACATTTTGTTTTAATCCATCAACAGATGGCGGATCATGCTACAATTGTATGTCATAATGCCAAAATATTACTAACAGTTTGGGGTGAATTAAAAAATAATAATTAATTTGTGTAAATTGTATGTGATAGTTAAAAATTGCACCCAGCCACAGAGTTTGGGGGGGTGTTTGTCTATGCTATAATTACAAATTCTACCCATCCACAGTTTGGGGTGTAAGATATGTGATAATTACAAATTCTACCCATCCACAGTTTGGGGTGTAAAATATAGGTATGTGATACGTAATTACAAATTGTAACCACCAATAGAATTTGGGGTGTAAAATGTATGTGACAGTTAAAAAAATTATCCACCCACAGTTCGGGATATAAAATCTATGCCATAATGCCAAAATGTAATCAGTGCACCCATCAAGTTTGGCGGAAATTTGACCAAGAGTAATAAATTTTAACCCTTTAACGATCAAATTTGGTCGAAAAGATATATACCCTTTTGAATGCCTACTTGCAGCGCAAGAGAAGACTATTTTTGCAAATTTACAACTGGAATAACTGACTCAGTTACTGAGACAGTCATTCCAGTGGTAAATTTTCAAAAATAGTCTTCTCTTGACCTGCAAATATCCATTCCGCAAGACCCCTTCACCACCCAGTTTTGGCCGACAAGACCAGTAATGGGTTAAATAATAAATATTTCAGATTTTTATCCACAACACTGATAAGCATAGAGAATTTGATGTGCTGTCAAAATGTACCCACCCACAAGTTTTGGATAAATGCACCCATAAATAATGAAATTCTTAGTATTTTAAATTTTTTATCAAAGACCATAACTCTGTTCCAAGGACTCTGTTATTTGTGGAAATTTATTCTACAATACATCTACCAGTCAAGCTTCGGGGCAAATGTACCTAGAAACAATAAAATTATTCGACTTTCAATTATTTACCAACGGCCATAACTATGTTCCAAGAGAACTAACTTTGGTATCTATATACAATTTATGCCATAATGCAAAATTTTTGTGACAAATCCGATCAAAAATGGGCTCTTACTCTGTTTTAATGGCCACAGCTCGTTATTTTCGCAATGCCAAGATATATTTCAAAAGGAAAACATCAGCCAAATTTGGTATTAATGCCTCCACAAACAGCAAAGTTCACAAATGTATTTTCACAATAGGTTTTGGCACAAGTCTTTAAAATTTAAACTGCCACCATAACTCCATCTTTTAAAGGAACAGCGTTGTCACATTCATAGTTGAAATAAATATTTCCTAAAGGAATATACCTATATGCCAAATTTGCTTTTAAACCATCAACAATTGATTAAATGTGCCACAAACATATTTTCTACATAGATCTCAATACTATAAAACTCTAGCAATGACCATAGTGAAAACAGACATTTATGTGATGATCTTCCTTTCTCATAGTCCTATGATTTGTACTGTCTAAATGACTCACTAGCAATTTCAACTGTTTATAGATCATAACCAATTTAGTTTTGTAAATGAGTTAACGCATTCCTTTATAGCTTGTTGATTACTTGGACAAAATATTTACTATTTAAACAGCTAACCTGTTCCCAAGCATGCCAATATATTCAGATTTCACACCTCCTTGACACGTGGCATCATAGAATTCAAAACATAATTACAAAATAATGATATTACTAATTATTCTCTACATACTTGGTTTCGGAACTGCAGGCGCTGTGTATGTTGGGCATTGACGACAGATAACTGCAGCTGGCCTACAAGCAGGTGGAAATAAACACAGAAAACAAACTAAACAACTTTGTTGATTAAACAGTGAGGAGGACATTTTCCATGACTTCTATTTTCATTTCGTAAGTATAAGAAGCGTAGAACTGCAGTCAAAGCCCGTTATTGTGTTTATAAAAGCCAGCCAGGTGACGAGAAAAAAGTTACTCTTATATAGAAGCGGACGTTCTAGCGAGTGTGATGGAAATAAATTATTGGATTTTATGAATATTGAACATTCAATGTATATGTCAGACTATATGTACCTTTCTGAGAAATATGTGACTTCTTTGTGATGAATTAAACCTGCTTACTGCTATTGTTCAGTCCTGTCTTCATTGCCACAATTAGCCTGTATAACTAATATCAATACTGAATATTCTAAGCTGACAAATCATCTGGACAAACAACTCCTTATTAACGCTTTCCTGTTGTCTGATCCTGTTGTGAATGTCAGAGACGTGTTTATTTTCCAAAAAATTCTGCTGAATTATGCAGTCTTAAGTACCAGTAAAAGTTGGTAAGCAAGTTGACATCGACATACAGCAACTTTATTTTCAAATTCAACAGATCTTACAGTAATTGGGGATTTAATAACAATAACCATTATTAAACCTTTTGTTGATGCCTGATCATACGGTGGATGCTGTAGCGCGCGGGGGTATGCGCTGGTCTACCATGTCGCTTCGCACCCCCGCACCGCATGTGCATGATGCGTGGGAGTGCTGGTTAGCTGCGGTTCTCGGGGCTGCGGATCCTGTATCGCATCTCTCCAGAAGGTACAAAGACCGTTCCAGTGGGGCCGTGCGACCATTGCCGCCGAGATTGAACCACGCGGTGTCGTCCGAACTGTTCGTGTCACCGGTATGTCAGTCCATACTAATTTAGAATACGGACTAGATGGTAATAATTAAACAGTCACAAATTGATTAACTATACAAACAATATCACTCGTTTGACAGTATTGAGCAAATAATACAAAACATAGAGCATTCATGTCCTTCCTATGTGGTGTCGCCGAAGGTACCACACAGATCCTTGAATCCGCAGAGGTATCCCCATAAGGGAGCATCGCTGCGAGGTCATTTGGTAGTTTAATATAAACTAAATATACCCCTAAGACACACACAGAACACTGTTGTTGCGAGAGGAAAGTGCCTCGCGGGAGCCTCCGTCACAGGAAAACGCCTTCAACGCCGAAGTGGAGGAAGAGTTGGCAAAAAGGGCAACTCTTTTGTTCAAACAGAAAATGCTAAGTGCTGAACAATCCTAGTGAAGCCATAATTAATATGATGCACACTGGTTTAAGTGAAGACGGAACGAATGATTTCCGAAGAATTCACAGGTCACCGTCTTATGTAGGTCCAAAGTTACTGCATTGGTAGTTGTTATTTATGCGGGCATTCTGCTACATTCTAACCTACCATTTAATTGCTAGATACGAGTAGAAGCTTTGGCCGCAAGTGGCAGGGATTCCTACCTATCTTTAGACATATATATCTAACAGGCAAAGATGCTCAGCTTCCTGTAGGTCGCCCTACATACCATCTACCTCCGAAAGATAGGGTGCGTACACGTCACAGAACAATAGCTTCTGAATCAAATAACTATCCGGTCACCACGGCTCCGCAACCACGTATAACATCACCAGGACAAGTTTACAGTTCACAAAAGCAATTTTAGAAAGCGCTATATAATTTATGGTGTGGAGTAAAAGACGGATATCGATTCCCAGTTTCCTCCCCGTGAGGGCGTGGTGGGTTCTAAGACCTCACCCAGATACTACAATGAATTGGATGGAGATCCGCATCTTGTCCGTCTCAAAAAAGCATCCGCTTTTGTTTCTACGAGAATTCTTAATACTTACCAGATGTACTATTATGATAATGTCTATTATCTAGTCTAGCTCAAAATAAACAATTAAAAACTCTGCACTCTCCTGGTCCTGCCAATACTGTGTCAGTTCCCAATCACAGTCAAATTCGTCTTATATTTGCCTTGACAAACAGCGAAAGCAGCTCAGCCTCACCTCAGCGGGGCGGCTGAGGCAGGGCCATAGTACATCTGGTAAGCATTAAGAATTCTCGTAGAAAAAAAAGCGAATGCTTTTTTGATTCTACTTCGAATAATACTTACCAGACATACTATTATGATAAACTCCGGATTTCGACAGCCAAGAAATACTGGTGGGAGGAGGTGAGGCTCGAACCAGCACTCATCTACCATCCGACAGAGAAGGTTGTGAAGAGACTAGAACCCTGGCATATGCTTGGGTTCTGTCATCTGACTCATAGAGTGCTAAACTTCCATGGTCTAGACCACGCTCCTACCCCCCTCATTTGTCCGCACAAATTCCAGAGGGCTGTCAAAACGGGGAGCAACACCCACCTGACCTGTGTCAGCCCCAAGTCTCAGCTAGGGCAGTCCAGTAGAGTGCAAAGAAGCTACTACAACTTCTAAATTTTGAAAAAACTATCAGTATATCGATTAGATTTTCAAATTGGAATGAGTCTAATGTCTGTTAAAAGAATAAGATGTTCTTGTCCAGACTATTTACTTAGATAGTCTGGTATTTCGACTATAAGTGAACTTAAAATTAGTCACTTAATTAAGGCAAACACTCACCATTTTTGAGTGCTAGGTCTTTCTTGTTCATCACAGGAGCTCGGCCCAATCCACGGTCATTCTCGGGTCATGTGCATGGCCATTGTTCAGTGCAAGTGGAAGAAACTTGTGATGTGTGCGAAATAGTGGTCGGATGTGGCTTTAGTTCAGATTCGATAAATTGGTGACGGCTACCAGATTAAGTGCGCTGGAGATGTCGTGAAGGAAGAAATCAGTAAATGACGACTCGGCATGCCATTGTGCTACAGACATCACCTCTAATGAGACACCCTTATAAAGCGCCAATGCTGCTGCTAGTGCTCGGACCCGATGGGCATTCGCACGATCAATCTGCTTTCCTGTAACGATTTTGTGCGACATCTGAATAGCATCGACTATCCAACGAGAAATGGTATCTTTCGAGGCGCGCAAATGAGGAGCTTTGAGACATAACCACAGAGATTTCGGGTCATCTCTCCACTCCTCAGTACGTTTCTCATACATTTTCAGACATCTGACAGGACACCAAGAAGAAGAGTTTGGGTCATGTCTAATTAAACTTGGCAAATTGATCGGCTGTCCTGGATATTTAAGTGACTGATTCTTTGCCAGGAAACAAAGACGTGGAAGTAGTCTTAAACCTTCACCCGTGATGACAAAACGGTCTTGTTCGGCAGAAAGCGCAAGTATTTCGCTTCTCCTTCTCGCCAACGCTGCCGCAACCAAGAAAACTGATTTAATAGTTAACAGTTTAATATCTATAGATCTAATCGGTTCAAAGGGAGCATGCCCTAAAACCTGTAGAACAAGAGATAGATTCCATGCTGGGATAGGAATTGGCTGTCTAGGTTGCAGATTGCTCATTCCTTTAATAACTTCATTTAAAGTGTCATTCTCCACTCCTTCAATGGCCAGACTGGGAATGACTGAAGCTAATGCAGACTTATATGCTGCTAGGGTTGAAGGTACAAGTTTGTCAACTTCGTATAAATGACAGATAAAATCTGCTACGTGTTGAACAGATGCAGAAAAGGGATCGATATCTCTTCCCTTACACCATTCTGCAAATTTGTTGATTCTATAATTATATGTCTTTGTGGTTGACCCTTTTCTGGCTGAAGCAACAAACTTCGCTACTTGCTCAGAAAAGCCACCCTTAATTGCATGCTGCTTGATAACATCCATGCAGTCAATTTGAACATTTCCGGTCTGTCGTGGAGATACAGACCTTTGTTCTGAGAGATTAGATCTCTTCTGTCTGGAAGAGGGATTGGATTGCAGACCAGAAGGTCCAGCAGATCCGTAAACCATGATCGGCCTGGCCAATAAGGTGCGATCAGCAGTACTTGGCACATACCCTCTCTTATCTTTGCCAGAACTTTTGGGATGAGAATCGTTGGAGGATACGCATATGCATACATTCCCTTCCAACTTATCGCCAGTGCGTCTACTGCTAAAGCTAGTGGGTCCGGGATCGGTGACACGTATGTGACCATCTTTGCGTTCTGTTTTATCACAAACAGGTCCACATTTGGCTTGCCCCAATGTTTGAATAGAACCTCCGCTACCGATTGGTTGAGCTGCCACTCCATCGGACGACAAACCATCCTTCGACTGAGAGCATCTGCTAAGATGTTCAGTCTTCCTGGAATGTGTGCTGCCCGAAGAATAACATTCCTCTCTTGGCACCACAGCAGAAGGTTCCAAATCATCATACACAACTCCGGTGATCTCGTCCCGCCTTGGCGGTTCAAATAAGACACCACTGTTGAGTTGTCTATCCTTACTAGGACAATCTTGTCTCGGATTAAGTTCTCGAATTTTCGAAGTGCTAATGCCACTGCTAATAATTCGAGAACATTGATATGTTTCTGCGCATTGGTCTGATCCCATTCCCCTGACACTGACTGATCGTTCAATACCACTCCCCAACCCATCGTTGATGCATCTGTGAAGATGGACATCTGTGGTTGAGGAGGTTGTAGAGGAACACCTCGCTGGAGATTCTGTTCTGATAACCACTACTGAAGGTGGAATATCAATGATTCTTTTACTGGAATTCTCAGAGATAAGGGATCCGTTCTCCGAGACCAGAATGACATTAGATACATCTGAATCGGCCTGCCCCTGAGTGCCGCATAAGGAACCACTTTCTCCAGAGACACTAGTAAACCCAGTATCCTGAGAATCAAACTCTTGACTCTGCTCTCCGCCGGAAAAGCTACGCCGTCCCTGAGGTTGAAAACTATTCCCAGATAAATAAACTCCTGGGATGGAGTCAATTCTGATTTCTCTAGATTCACAATCCATCCTAGGTCCTTTAGTAAGGCTAGGACTACCTGAAGATTGTTGCGCAGAGTGACTGGATTCCCCGCCTTCAGCAGCCAGTCGTCTATGTAAGTATGAACAGCTATGTTTCTCCTGCGAAGATAAGAAGTCATGGCGAGAACCACTTTGGTGAAGACCCTCGGTGCTGTGGTCAGGCCAAATGGAAGCACATTAAATTCACAAACATTGTCTTGGAATGCAAAGCGAAGGTATTTCTGAAAAGGAATTGACATTAGAATATGAAAATATGCATCCTTCAGATCTATTGACACTGCCCATATGCCTTTTCTCAGCCCTGTCATCACCGCTGCTATAGTCTCCATCTGAAACTTTGGAGAAAGAATAAATTTGTTCAACGGTTTGAGATTGAGAATTGGTCTCCAACCTCCGGTACATTTCGGAACGAGGAACAACATCGCTTAGAAGCCTAGGGAAGACTGATTGCGGACTAGATGAATCGCGTTCTTCCGCTGAAGAGCTTCGATTTCTGAGCAAATGGCATCTAGACGATCGGATTCCCTTGGAACGGGAGTCCACACTGGAGTCGATGTTAACGGAACTAATGATTGACAGATGAGCCAGTCCGGTTCGTAGCCGTTTCTTAAACACTGACAGACTGAACAATCTCGCACGACCCGTTCCCATTGGCTTGAGGACAGTTGAAGTCTACCTCCAACGGTAGGAATCTGTACACACCTGGCGGTCGATATTGCACGATAAGACGGTATATCGCTTGGGTGAAGATTCTCGACTCCCTTCGTTCCTGACGTCACCGGAACTGATTCCGCCGGAAACCCGTCAGGACCGACTTCCACGGCCGCCCCGCGGTTTCTTGGAGTATGATGGTCCACGACCGCCGCCACGACTATCTTTATGATAACCGCCGCGACCCGAACCGCCACCCTTCTTGTCCTCCTCATACGGCCTCTTATTAGAGGACTTGTATGAGGATGAATGGCCAGGTCCCTGCGATCCGGATGCCCGATGGGCATCACGGCCAGAAGGACGGAAAGGCGATCTCTGGCACTGCCTCTGTTGCTCCTGCCGATGCTGCGGCTGTGTCCTCTAGTCGACTTCCACGACTTGCCGACTACTTCCTGCTCTGCGACCTTGGATAAGGCTTGCCGTGCCGAGCCGCCGAACAAGCCTGGACCAATGAAAGGCGCAGAAGATAACGCAGCCCTTATCTCAGGTCCTGGTTCTACACAATCGAGAACCATTCTCCTATGCTCCGCCAATGATCTGGTGATCACCCTGGCCAGGCAATCCTGGGACAAGCGCATGGTGTCCCGGAAAACTCCGGGAGCAGCCTCTGGCACATGGCTGCCCTCACCCCATCCTCAATGAGCGTTAACTCATTAAAAGGATCCTTATTGGCCTGGGAAACTAAGAGACGAGAACGACCCTTCGATTTGCCAGCCAACGGCCTATTCAATGCCTCTCGCTCCCCGACGGAAAGCCGTGGAACCCGGGCATACTGATGGTAGGCCTGCTCAGGAAAATGGACCTACCCCTTATCCCCTTCGGGGCCTTGGGCAACAAATAGTCTGGTTGAACCAGATGATACGCTGCAATTTCCAACATGTCAGAAGTCTGCGTGTCCAAGGGGAGCGTCGGCATGGCTGAAGAGCCACTTGACAGAGCACCAGCCGCTCGCTCTGACATCCGTTCCATCGCCGGATCGCGCTGAGATCCCTGATCCGATGCAGACGGACGGTCATCCAGTCAAGGACCTGCACCCATTCAGCTCCGGTGAAAAATGAGGACTCGTCCATCAATGGACTACCGCTCTCATCTTCCTTCTCACCCTTGGATGAGTAGGTCACCGACGACCTATGCTGAGAACTATGGCCCGCACTTCTTCCAACATGAAGTGCGTCCATAGCCTGACTACTAGTGGCACCAGGGCCCAGCGAATCGCCGGACACGGATTCACCGCAGTCCATCGGCTCCAGCACGGGAGCCGAGACTACAGCCGCTTTCACTACGGTAGATGACGGAACTCCGAGAGGAGCCGCACCTAACGCCGCCAGGATGCCGCTAGGAACCACAAAACACGGCTCCAACGACAATGCAGGTTGAGCGAAATCCGGGTGAAAAATGGCCGACGGAACGTCGACATCACCACCTGCCAGGCAAACCCGTACAAAACCTGAGGGAGATCCCTGGGATGTACCTGGTTGAGCCGTTAACGAAATATCCAGCATGCTGAAATCTTCCATAAGCAGATCTTCCTCCTCCGCCGTTGGCTCTTGAGCCAAGGACGGAGAAGGGACAGGTGCTCGTCCCTCCGCAGAACTAGCCGGACCACGGAAAGGTTGCCCTGCACCAGCCTGCATCGTCGGGATCGTGGACTGCAAGGACTCAAACATTGCCTTAAACTGGGCCGCCCATACACCCAATGCTGAGTCCATCCGCTCGCTCAGACGCTCTTCAAGTCCCTTTACTGACGCCTGATCCAGCTTGGCCGCCTTGTCCCTCGCGATTCTCTCCAAACTCACACGCCGATCACGATCGAACTCTGCTATCTACTCCGACGACCATTTCGCGCACACCTCGAAACGTTAATCATGGTAGCCATCTTGGCTAAGGGCGCATCCATCTTGGAAGGAACCGAGTCGCAAGAGAAATTAACCGAGTACCCGGATAAGATTAAACAGTTAACGAGTACCGGAGCGACTCCAACAATGGCTACCATTTTAGAATAATGTGCCAATTTAAGAAATTTTCAATCAGTCATTACGGCACGAATGTATAAATTCTAGATTGTTACAACTTGCCCCTGTGATGACTTTCCTTTTCCTTCCATGATGCCAGCAACGAATAGGCGAGAACACGCGTAAATCCGAAAATTTGAGCAAATTTTAAACTAGAAAAAACATGCGACTTTCCAAGTCAGCAAAATAAATGAATCGGACTGTGATTGGGAATTGACTCGGTACCTGCGGCTATGGTAATTCCCGGACACAGTATGGGCATGACCAGGAGAGTGCGGAGTTTTTAATTTTTTATTTTGAGCTAGACTAGATCATAGGCATTATAATAATAGTACATCTGGTAAGTATTATTCGAAGTAGAAACCGCATGCTACGGAGTTAACCTTTCACCTGTCATTGGGGGTAAGTTTCATGAATGCCCAGAGATGCACTGCAGGCCGGTATCACAACATAATTAATTAATATTCTTTTCGCAGTGCTTCCTACTTTGGCGGGGGAAATCTAACTAACTAGTATCCGAGGATACAGGGGGCATGTGTATGTAAATCGGCACTTTAACTATCACCGCTCGGAAACCTCCGATAGTTTCCCAGGGTCGGATCCAGCTAACGTGTCGATGGGAGTCCAAACAATTAATAAGCTTTGCGGCTGGAAGATTGTGGAAAGAGACAATAACTCGATATTAATAAGAGCACTAAGGTCACTGGCCAATTTTACACAACCTAGCTGGTGCGTGGGGCTACATTACCACTACAACCGGAAAAGAGGCGTACACCATGCATTTCTTGCGGAGAAATTGTCCCTAACCACTTTAAACCTATCCTATCGAGCTAGAATAGCCAGGTTTAGTCGGTAACATGTCAGGCTTAAGCAATTAGAGCATGATCAGTGACCTCAGTGTAAAATTGATGCTGGGGAAATGTAGTAATGCGGATATAATGTTGCTGTATAGTATTACCTAGCGTACTGCGTCCTGGAGTTTTTATAAACAAAGCATATTAACTAGGATGGCTACTTGCCATATACACAACTAACTAATACAGTGCGAACGATATATCATAGGTCATAGGACCTTACGGTGCTGTTAATTGAGAGCACCCACAGAAAATAAATATAATATGTACAGTATGAAACAGAAAGCACAAAAATGCGGTCTTAGGACCAGCACAGCACCTATTAGTCATCAGTGCCTAAATACGGAAATAATTAGATACACAATAGTATAGTTACTTGAGTACCTATTGGTCATCAGTACAGTAAATGTTCATAAGTCACTGAAATTGATACGCTAATATGAAATAGCATGAGATGGCACGATCTTGACTGCGGGGAAGATTTCTGCAAGCAGGTTTCCGCAGGCAGGCTTCCGCAGGAAGACTGTTGATGCGGCTCACTCTCAAGTCGGTGAAGAAGAACAGGTAACAAGGTGCCCACTGGATAATCAAGTAACTGATACACAATTTAAATGGTTTGTTGTAAAGTTACCGTCCTGCGACAGTGGTTTGAAAGTTGAGAATAGCCCATTAACAGAGGGCCACTATTATGAATAATTATTATGCATGTACAATAACTGGGTACACGGCGCGGGATACATCACATAGCTCTTGCGGCGCACCGAGCACCACCAGACAGTGGTCTAAAAGTTAATAATCACACGCGACGTGCAGCGCGGCAGTTTGAATCCACCTTTCGGCGTGGTAGGAAGATCCGTCGAGTTATCCACCAAGAATCACCATCAGCTCTACATCTCGTAGAATCACATCGGGCCGCAAGGCCCTTTCCACAGAGAAGCTCCCTTAGGAAAGTCCGGATGCGGGAGTTATAACTTTAGTTTATTTTTGCTCCAAAATTGTTGTATCGTGGAGAGTCACTGTAAGACTGCCCACCGGTGCAGGAGATCTCAATTCCGAATGGCATTGCTGCTATGTAGGCATCGCAGTCAGTTAGCAGTTCTCCCACGTCTAGCACTCCGCTGGTCAACTAGTCTTGTTGATGGGTCGGCTTCCACGCTGATGATGCTCTCGATCTTCGATTTTTTTTGTCCCTTTTATACTACTCGTGATGACAGAGGCAGGCGCTTCAGCCACTCAGTGGGCGAGCAGTAGCCAATCAGCGTACAGCCAGAAGTGGTGACATGCCTATCACGTGGACAGCACATTCCCCATTCAGTTAATGCACACACACGATTACGACATCAAGAGAAATATTTTGAAAATAATTTAATGGGAGTTTTAACGATAACTCTGCTATTTCTGGTCCGATTTTAAAATGGTAAAAAGTACTGAGATCCTCGTTTCATTTTGGTACCAAGAACGACGAGACCGGTGCGACTGGAATAAATCACGAGTACCAACTTGGTACACTATGAGCACACACTCTCTCCCAATCCTGACACATGTTGCCAGGGAAGCCTGACAGACTTGGCCGTTTTTAACGAAGACCTCTCTCATAGGGCTTATACACGCGTATTATCCTACTCAGGGGGGGGGCGTGCTTGGAGCGAATCCGGTGCAGCCGTCCCGTACCCAGCTTAGCTGGGACGGTCCGTATCCGTCTGGTCGATCCGTGCTACACCGCCATGGAAGTGTCTATTTTCAAACCAGTTCTGATGGATGACCATGTCCATGTAGTTAGGCAAAATCAACATACAGCAAGATTATTTTTTAAATCAACACAGTACAAAGAGGCACAGAATAATAACACTAAAACCTGTCCATACCATTGTTGCAGAATGATGATGATGATGGCAGTAACAACTTCCAGTCAAATTACTGAATAGGTTTTATATCGTAGAGAATATACTTTTTCTGGGATTTGACGGTAAAAGGGTGATAAGAATGATGATGATGTACACAAAACGTCAGAGAATTTAATGAAAGTAGTCATAGATTATTTTTAATAGGTTCCTGATCCCTGTTTGGTGTAAAGAACAGATCAGTTCAGGCCCACCTCATCATCTTCAGAGGCACAATGACATAAGAGGCAATATGTCTCCTCAACTTCTTCCCACTTGTTATAGGCGGATTTCATATAAAACAAGAGTCAGCTGGAGGCTCCCCCAACCCCAACATCAGTATATCAGATCTTCTGGACGCATGTACAGATGGACAGACATAAGGACGGACAGGATGTACAGAAGAAAGATTTTTAACATTAGGCACTTCTTTGCATAGAGTACAATCATCCTGTAAAGTTTCATACAATTCTCTCTCAAACTGTAGGAGTTGCAGCGACAAGATTTTCAGGATGCATGGATGGATGGACCTATAAAATTAGGCACATCTTTGGATGGTGTAAAATCATCCTACTAAGTTTCAAACAATTCTCTCTCAAACTGCAGTGACAAGGTTTTTGGAATATATGGATGTATGGGGGTACCTACAGATGGATAGGATGAAGCAAGGCAAACTATTTTAAGATTAGACACATCTGTTGGTAATACACAATCATTATGCCAAATTTCAAAAAATCTCTTCCAAACTCTAGGAGTTGTAGTGACAAGATTTTCGGGATATATGGATGGATGGACTTATGGATGTGTGGCGTGGACCGATGAAAAAATTGAAAACATTAAGCATATCTTTGGCTGGTGTACAATCATCCTGTCAAGTTTTAAACAATTCTCTCAAACTGTAGGAAAATTACAGCGACAACATTTTTGGGAGGCATGGATGGACAGGCAGACATGATGGGACAGAACAATAATACCCCCACTGTGTGCGTGCGTGTGTGCATGTGTGTCTGTTATAATTTCAATGACACGGTGTGTACGGTAGCTCAAAATGCAGTTTCAGTACTCATTATTGTCTATGAAACACAAGAACAGCCTCTTCCAATGACGCTCCTATGACACGTCACTTTCTCAAAAAAGTAAACTTAGCAACATCTTCACAACACCTCTATGTTGCTAATCACCATCAACATGTGTCCCAACCGCCCTTTCCATATTCATTCGTTTGGAATCGCTAAAATGTTAAGCAACAAGTTTACTCTTGGTCCTTCAATGCCTCAATCAGTTTTCAACCCCCACCTCCACCCACACCCCACACCCCACCTGCCTAAAACCTCTGATGAGTATACAAAAACCTTGGAACGAAATGCATAAAGTCTGAATCACCACCAAGGCGATATGGAGCATCAATGCCTGGTTTAAAACGGTGACTGGAGCGCACTGCTCTTGATCCCTCAGTACAGGATCTTGGGCCTTGCCACTCTGCTGCCGGTCCAAGCACGTGTCGAGTGCGGCTAGTGTCGACTGTGTCTGGCATCAGTACAGCCAATACATGCGAGACATCGCACACAGGAGTGATGCCCCACATGCACGGAAAATCACACCCAAAGAATACGATTTTCCTGACCACAACAATATGTCTCGAAACGGTACCGGAGGGTTGCCTGATATAATACAACTGAGGACAATCCTGTACGTTTCAAGTCTACAAGGGAGTAGGGTTGCACGGTTTTTCGATTATTCGATTAATCGCGATTATATAATTCAAAATGATCGTGGACGATTATAAAATGAAATAATCGTATAATCGCCATGTTGAAATTTTTTTCAAGACACTTTTAAGCTTGTGAAACTCTGCTCGCGTTACCAATCATGGAAACAAACATCCGGCTATCAGCCGAATGTGTGAATGATTAAATAAACTAAATAAATAACTTATTTGTTTGTATTGACTCATGATTAGTTTTAGATGAATAAAGATTGTTCACTTGGTCGTTATTTGTCATTGTTGTTGTAATCACACACGCTTATCCCGCATTCCCCATTCTCTGAATAGCTATGCGCTAACGGTTTTCCCAAAAAAGTTCTAAAACTGATACCACGGAAATTCAACGCATTGTCTCCCCTAAAAATTCTCACCGCTTACGCCTATGTTTAATGTATACCTCAAAACATCACCGGGGAAGTGAAATTATTTGATTTGCCTGCCTAAATATTGCGTATCCTTTAATAAAAGTCGTTTATTACATCAAAATTAATCCACAATTTGATATAAAATGGTGTCACGAAAAAAATACAAATCATGTGATTCGCCTCCAATTGAAGAGTTTATTTTAGAGCGAGTACTCGGATATAAATATTCTGGAATCGGGGACTCGGAACTCGGGAATTTCAATATATTATCACTGTGCGATAGGAACTGAGTATTATACTGATCTGAATAACGGGTACCCGTTTGATAAACTCCCGTTTGAGTATAATATCTCGCGAGAACATGCCGCCTCCCATCGCAAAAGAGCCGCTGGCTCGCCAACTTAAGAAGCCAGCTATATTGTCATTCGTAATAATTCAATTTGGATCATTTAATGTTGATTGGCGTTACAAAATTGATGCGCATTTTCTCCCGTACTTGTTTGGTACATAAATTCTGTCTTAAAATATATTTATAAGGAAGCTATTTAATCACGCCAAGACTGTTTTAAGCGCATTTTGATTACAAAAGTGTGGAATAAACTTTATTATATCTTGAACATACGTGGCCTACTATTAGTATGAATCTAATAAGTGGTCGAGATTTACAAATCCGAGGCCTGTATTGACTTCTAGAGGGGCTGGAAATGTATCAGGGCAGAGATCGGTCTGAAGTAGACACACCATGTGACACGATTGTTATTATTATTATTATACATGCTATTCTTTCAAATTTTCCTATACAATCTGCTGAGTTAGGGGGTGGGCTTCTAATACAGAGTTTTGCCGTTTTGAAACTGCTAAGAAATCATTGGAGCTCATATGTCAAAGTTAGGGGGTGGCCTTCTATTAGAGCATAGGCTACAATTACGCGAAATACGGTACCTTCCGTTTTCCGTCTAGAAAAATCTTGATATATTCCTGTTTGCAATCAGCAACTGGCTTATTAAAACCATGTATGTATACCCATGTGCCTAACCCATAATCTTACAATCTGCAGTAGCATAATAACGTCCTCTAAGCAGCATTGACGTAGTTAATATAGTTTAAACGAAATCACGGATTTCTTTTTTCACGAGAGAGTTGATACTTACCTCCCTAATACTCTTTGATATTGCTAAATATCGGCTTTCACTCAATAAAACACTCAGATTAAAACAGTTAGGTGCCCCTACTGGGCAGGGAGTCAGATGACAGTCAGGCGGATGCCAGCCCCACCACCGCGCATGCGCCGACTAGTACTTCCTCTGACTAATTTATTGGCTGTCACATATGCAACATAATAAGAGCCTGAAGACCGAGCCTCAGTGGGGCGGGTCCGTATTAGGGAGGTAAGTATCAACTCTCTCGTGAAAAAAGAAATCCGTGATTTCGTTTATTTCACTTCAACGTACAAGTGCCATGTACTATAGGACATTAAACGAAAAGGCTTCATTTTCGTATACTCTCAATAATGAACCACATAAAACACGTACCATCACCATAGTAATAATAAAGGGTCACGTGACATTACAAAAAACCATGGACAACACACACAAGACTCACCTTGTGAAAGATTGGTGCTGTCATCATCTCCCCATTGGTGAAGACTGATGCAGCCCATAAAGTAGATGTTTCCATTGATTAAATGTGAAATATATAAAAAATGAGGATACCGCATCAAAATATGTACACCTAGATTAGCTTTTCAAAATCGATAAGGCGAGAGGATTTGAGGTGTCACAGAGATAATGGTCGGTAAAACGTGACTCACAGTGCCTCTGAGCTACTGACATAACGTCATCCACAGGTACCCCATTAAATAGGGCAGTGGAAGCCACTACACCTCGGACACTGTGAGCCTTGGCCATGTCAACTTGTTTACCTGTGGCGGATTTATGGCAAAATTGAATACACTACAATCCACCTGGAAATGGTGTCCTTTGACGCCCTGCCATGGGGCTCAATATATGACAACCATAACGCTGTTGGGTCCGTCCGCCAATCTTGAGTACGTTGTTTGCACCGGTTTAATGCTCGGACTGGACACCATAGTTTTGAATTAGGATCAAACCTAGTCAAAGCTGGTAGAATTATCAGTTGACCCGGATATTTAAAAGACTGGGTTTTCGCCATGAAATTTATCCTGGGTAGAAGCCTAAGGCCTTCCCCTGTAACCACAAAATGGTCTGCCTTGGCTGACAAGGCATGAATCTCACTCCTACGCCTAGCCGAGGCCGCAGCAATTAAAAATACAGTTTTAAGCGTCAACATTTGCATAGAAATGGAGCTTAGTGGTTCAAACGCCTATCAGCTAGCACCTGAAGCACTAGTGATAAACTCCAAGACAGAATCACTGGGGGATTCCTTGGTCTTAGATTGCCCATGCCTTTGATTAAAGTATTTAATGTATTTACTTCATCACCTCCCCTATTAGCCAAGCATGGGATAACTGTCATTAAAGCTGACTTATAGCCAGCAATAGAGTTAGGCTTGAGGCTATAGGCATCATACAGGTGACAGAGGAAATCGGCTACTACCTGAATAGATGAATCCATTGGATTAATACATCTTTTTGAGCACCATTCTGCAAATCTGTTGATTTTATAATTATATGCTCTGGAGGTTAACCCCCTCCTGGCGTTTGCCATGAACATGGCTGCTTGCTCAGAAAAGCCCTCCTTAATTCTAGATTCCTTGACACTCAGTCAATTGGAACAGTGACGGATTGTTGTGAAGGTTCTTGCCCGGGAAGATAATATTGTCCATCAGAGGCAGAGGAACCGGATTGCAGACCAGAAGGTCCAGCAGATCCGTATACCATGATCGGCTTGGCCAATTTGGGGCGATCAGAAGCACTTGGCACTCCTCCTGTCTGATTTTCTGAAGAATTTTTGGAATCAGGATTGCTGGAGGGAATGCGTATGCATACATTCCCACCCAGCTGATAGCTAACGCATCTGTTGCGAAAGCGCTTGGATCTGGAATCGGAGAGACGTACGTCGTCATCTTCGCATTCTTCTTCGTTGCGAATAAATCTATGTTGGGTTTCCCCCAGTGGTCGAACAGACGATCCACCACACATTGATTTAGTTGCCATTCCGTAGGTAAAACACTCATCCTTCGGCTCAATGAGTCTGCTAACAGATTTAACCTTCCCGGAATATGAACTGCCTTCAAGGTAATCCTGTGATCCAGGCACAAACAAAGCAGTTTCCAAGTCATCATACAGAGACTGGGCGACTTCGTTCCGCCCTGGCGGTTTATGTAAGTCACTACTGTTGAGTTGTCTAATCGAATTAGAACACTCTTGCCCTGAACTTTCTGTAAGAAATGTTCCAGGCTCAGGACTACTGCTCGTAATTCCAGCAGATTGATATGTTCCCTTGACTGTTCCAGATTCCAAAGCCCTGATATCGTGGATTCTTCCAGACAAGCTCCCCACCCCTCCATCGATGCATCTGTATACATCGTTAACTGAGGGTGAGGAGGGGTTAACATTACCCCCGCCAGGAGATTCTCGGTCTTCAACCACCATTGAAGGTGATGAATTAGAGGCTCCAACACTGACACGTTTGAGTCCAGTGAACCTGTACTCTGGGTACATTGTGTCATGAGAAATAACTGGATCGGCCGCCTGCGTAAGGCCGCCTGAGGAATGACTGGTTCCAGAGAGACCATTAATCCCAGCATTCTCAGATAAACCCGTGCCATGACATGACGACTGTTGCACACTGACTGTATTACTGAGATGAGTATCTGTACCCTCTCCTGAGTAGGATAAACATATCCTATCTCCAGATCGAAGAACATTCCCAGGTAAACAAACTTCTGGGATGGAGTCAGCTCTGATTTTTAAAAATTGTATTATCCAGCCTAAATCTGTGAGAGTTTTCAAAACTATCTCCAGATTCGCTGATAAACTTTCCTGGTTGGGTGCTTTTAACAGCCAGTCGTCTATGTACGTGTGGACTGCTATGCTTCTCCTGCGGAGGTATGCTGTTATCGCAAGAACCACCCTGGTGAAGACCTGAGGAGCCGTAGAAATTCCGAAGGGTAACACCCTGAATTCCCACTGTCTGCCCTGGAATGCAAATCTCAGGAAGCGACGGAAACTCCTTGCTATTGGAATGTGGAAATAAGCATCCTTCAATCTATTGAAGCTGTCCACATTCCCCTCTCCAACCCTGCCAACACCGATCTCACAGTTTCCATCTTGAAACTGGGTGTTTCTATGAACTTGTTCAATGGCTTGAGGTTGATAATTGGTCTCCCCCCCTCCAGTGCTTTTCGTTACCAAGAACACGGCTGAATAGAAGTCCGGGCAATTTTGTGCCGGTTGAATTGCTTCCTTGAGTATGAGGGAATTTATCTCCTCTATACACAACTGCTGATCTGGATCTCTTGGAATTTGAGTCCAGACCGGCACCAGAGACAGTCATGATGGTGGGTCTGTTATCCAGTCAGGATGATACCCGACTGAAAGCCATCGCAAGACTAAACGGTCCTGAGTCAACCGTTCCCACTCTCCCAATCGGCCTCCCACTGGCCCACCTAGGGAGAGAGGTGGACATAAGGAGCACAAGAGTGGCACTGTCTCCTGGTGCAGATGCACTGGGGTAGCTCTTACTGTGGTAATCACCCTGTCAGGTACGATTACCACGACCAGATCCTCGCGCACCACGGCCCGCACCGCGCGCACCACAGAGAAGCCTGCGCCCCCCTCCATGCTGGCTGAAGCGCACGCGGCCGTGGCCGACACTGCGCTGGTGACTGGCCTCTGACCTGGCCACCGCCACCTCGAGCCTGCAGGGGATGATACGCAGGGGGAGCTGCGCGAACGCGCTCTCTACGGAGCACTTCAAATTGGTCATGTAATGCCCTCTGGTTATTGACCAGGGTAACCGTCTCCTGGAGATGCTTACATCCCTCACCTCCAAAGAGACCAGGACCTGTCAGAGGCGTACGCAGCAGCCTATTATACAAATCCTGGGACGGGCATAAGTTATCAAGAGCAAACGTGCGCCTCGCCCGGACACTCCTGGTTACAGACCGGGTTAAACAGTCCAAAGCCAAGTTAATTCCATCTTGGATGGCTCTCTGGACAGTCACCGGACTAGGCTGACGTAATGCGGATGCCGTTACTACCCCTTGTAACAACTGTGAGACATGCGAAAGCGCTGCAATAGACGCCCTCGAACTCTCTTCCGCATCACGTAACGCGGTGTTAGCCGAACGCAAAACGTTCGAACACAGTGCTCCCGTGTCAGACCGGGAACCTGGCCGCGTATCTTCACCCAGCGCAGCATGGTCATCCGTGCTTGGCTTCGGTACTACACCGTATAGCTGATATTGATCAGCTGTAATACGGCACCGCTTTGCCACTTCGCGGGGGGGCCTTCGCTAAACGTCCATATGCACTAATGGACGTCTCCGCCGCAGTGAACATATCAACAATATGATCAGCTAACGGCAAAGATGGCATAGCGGTAACAGTCGGTTTACCTGCCAGCCACAGGCGCTGGCCCCGTTGACTGGCCGACTGATCCACGGCAAGATCTGGTCTGACATTGATTAGCCACTGACAAGCGTCAGACCAGTCTTCCTCCGTGGCCACCTGCGAATGCTCTACAAGACGAGGGCCTTCGTCATCCTCCTGAGCAATCACAGGTGTGTAATATGGCTGGAGGAACTGATACACCTGGCAAGCCAGAGAAAGCATGCAGGCCTGAAAGAACAGGCATGCTAAACTGACTAGCTTGACCAGGAGCAGGCGCCGTGGTATTGCGTGGGGAAAATATCGCCACACCACGGCCCTGGCCAGCACCTGCTACACCATCGGCAAGCCGAGGTATGCGGTAAAACTGGCCATCAGAACCAGCCCGGGCTACCTTCTGCGTCGTGAACGCTACTCCTGCGTGAATAGTACTGTGGACAATGCCGCCCGTGTTCCCCGCGAGGGGTGCACGTACGTCAATGTCCATGGCCACGGCGCCAGAAGGAGAACCCAGCAGATAATCCTCTTCTTCCTGGCCAGAAAGATTAGACTCCAGGTTAACAAAGAATGCTAACCCGGCCAGGAGAGGTACCATAGGAGGAACTGGTACCTGCAGGGTACGGATAATCCTGGCCTGATAGGCAGGCAGGTTCCAGCGACACCTGACCGCGAACAACCGGCGCGGCAAGCTTGCTGCCAGTGTTCTTACTGTGGATTTCACCCTCTATTAGGGCCACCTCTGAATCATAGTCGAAAACTGATAGGTCCCTAAATAGTACTGATTCAGAGGCGGGGATTATCTGCTCCGGAGCAGATGAAGAGGACAACGAAAGATTTGGACCAGGAAGCATGCCACGAAGCAACTCTGGGACCAGATCTTTAATTGTCCTCTTCATCTCTCCCATCATCTCAATACGGAAGGCCTCCATATCCATAGCGGACGAGGCCTTCCTCTTACCATTCTTACCAGAAGCCTCTTTCTTACTCTCCCTCTCCTCCTCTGGAGCCTTCTCCCTGGTATGCAATGAGAGAAATTCAGACATTAGCTTCCCCCCCACCTTTTACAGATCTCACATTTAAGCAATGGCCCACATGGGCTGCACTGGGAGCATAGATGGGGGAAGAACTTGTCAAGGATAAACCTTCCACATGAAGGACAACCAGGCCTCTGAAACACAGCAGAGGACGAAGACAATGAGTATTACAGATATTGAATTAGAACTCAACACGAAATAAACAAGGAGGAAGGGGCCATAAGACCCAAGCTAATAATGATAATACATCAGCGTTGGACAAAACTTTTAACTGATAGCAAGGTGCAAGGCTGATTATGACGTCATAACTTCAAAAATAAGAAGTTAAATCGATCCGAAACAAAACCTCCAGCTGTAAGGACGAATTGTAATCATATCCAGAACATCCTAACTAGACAGGATAGTTTATACAGACTATACAAACATCAGATAAACAATGATAAATGGCAGTAAGATTTTATAAATATAATTGAAATGCCTCATATCATAACTATGAGTCTTTAGCATAGACAAACCATCTGATCTGATGAACCGGACGCTCCACCAACATTATGACCTCTTAACTCTCTCCACCTTAAGGGGAGGGAAGGGGACCAAGAGGGCAAAGTGAGAAGACTTTCATCCGAGGCCTCCAACTCACTGGGAAAAGATTTTTGGTTAGATAACCTAACAATGTTAGTAGGAAATGGAAGCTTGGTGGAGAGAAAAACCAAACTCTCTGAAGATGTGATGTCCTAACATTCCTAGGTAGATACCTGTGGACATAAACACAAAGAGAGATTAGTATTTCATAGCGCCATTTTGAAATAAACTAGTTATTTTAGGCGCTTATCATGATAAACGCGAGTCCTGGAAACACATTACAACGGGGTAAACTCGCTAAAATATACTAGAAGTCACCTGATGGCTAGGTCCTGGGCCCTTCTCCGGCGAATATAGACGATCTGCCATCTCACACAGGATATATAACACTTCTAGAGTATGAATTTAAG
This sequence comes from Chaetoderma sp. LZ-2023a, assembly GCA_034401795.1. Classification (NCBI taxonomy): domain Eukaryota; kingdom Metazoa; phylum Mollusca; class Caudofoveata; order Chaetodermatida; family Chaetodermatidae; genus Chaetoderma; species Chaetoderma sp. LZ-2023a. The sequence goes on along the minus strand of CM067370.1, from coordinate 88,559,028 downwards.
TCTTAAACAGCTAAGAAAAGCTTAAAGCAACAAAGCATGTGTAGACCCTCTGCCAATAAATTAGCAAAGAGGAAGTACTAGTCGGCGCATGCGCGGTGGTGGGGCTGGCATCCGCCTGACTGTCATCTGACTACCTGCCCATTAGGGGCACCTAACTGTTTTAATCTGAGTGTTTTATTGAGTGAAAGCCGATATTTAGCAATATCAAAGAGTATTAGGGAGGTAAGTATACTCTTGAAGTGAAACATGATTAATCGTATGATCGCGATTATTTTTTTTAAATGATCGCGATTATGAAAACTGAATAATCATGCAACCCTACAGGGGAGTAGGTTCAATATTTAGAAAATAATTTGACTGAAAGCCATTGCTGCTTGCTATAGCTAGTATTTTCAAAATAATAAATAATCAAAAGATTATTAAAATATTGACAAGATTTATTTTTGCTTAGTAACTCAAAATCAAAGAATGGGACAAATTGGATCATGAACATGAATAATGTCTTCCAAACATCTTATAATGTTACGGATTGGGGAAACACAACATTTCCATTTGCCACATCCATGACACCTGCAAGGTTTTTTCCAGTTTTCATACATGTACAATTATTTTTGGGACTATCTAACGAGGTAAAAGTGATTCTGGGGACAAGTTTTACTGGAGGCTAGAGAGGTGGATCTCTGTACTGGGTCATTATAATGTGATGATTTCAACATGGCCATTATCAAGGAGTAAATGCAGGCTGGGAATGAAGAGGAGCTTGACTGTAATAGTTAATGTTACTTATTATCTAACATCTCTATGACTTACCTCATCGCGCCATAAAGTGGAGTGCCGAGACCAAACAGCATACCATTACTGCATATGCAAAACATATGACTAAATGAGCAGAAAATGGCAATGATAATGTACACCTGCTATAGCTCTTTTACTCTTTAACCCCCTTAACTCTTGAATTTGTTCAAGAAAATTTCAATTTTCTCATACAAAATGTCCATTTGCAGACCAAGAGAAGACTATTTTTGAAAATTTACCACTGGAACGATTGGCTTGGTTATCGAGCCAGTCATTCCAGTGATAAATATTCAAAAATAGTCTTCTCTTAGTCTGAAAATGGACATTGCTCAAGACCATTGCAAACGCCATTTTTGGCTGATATGAGTGTTAAAGGATTAAATATAAAGGTCGGCGGCCAGTCCATCCATCCTCTGTGCACAGTGGTCTTGAGGAATGATTATTTGCAAACCAAGAGAACAAAAATTTGAAAGTGTACCACTGACATACTGGCCCCAATAACAGATAAATTCCGAAGCTATTTTTCTCTTGGCCTGTAAATGGGCATTCATTATAGCAAATATTTTGATTTTCATTATTGCCAAAATTGGTCAGGAAAATAAAGCAAACATTTTCTGAGAGGGAATGTGATTCCATTTTCACAGCAACGGAATATGAATAATGTAGTTGTCTAATCAGACTCTTGGCATGCACCTGACATTTCAACAAACACTGATAGGAGCAATTATTGGCTGGCTTAACCATTAAAGGGTTACAAAGCAGTTCAGTATGAAGAGTACCTTCTATGTTAAATATCATCAATGAAACAGATAGTATAAATAAACGACATTGTTCATCAGATTCCCTGTGCTTGGAGGGAGGGGGGAATGGGGGAATGCGTGCGTGCGTGCGTGCGTGCGTGCGTGCGTGCGTGCGTGCGTGCGTGCGTGCGTGCGTGCGTGCGTGCGTGCGTGCGTGCGTGCGTGCGTGCGTGCGTGCGTGCGTGCGTGCGTGCGTGCGTGCGTGCGTGCGTGCGTGCGTGCGTGCGTGCGTGCGTGCGTGCGTGCGTGCGTGTGTGATCTCTATATATGCAGTGTTAATCATATAGATGCTTCTAACAAAACACTAAATGCTAAATTTTTGGGAGGTTTCTATCATTCATGTCACATCGCTATTAATTTTGTACGCATGTAAACTCACTCATGAGTGATTGCTTTCTGCGGCTGGAAGCTGTTGTCAACTAACTGTGCCACGGCTAATATTTGGTCTACTACATACACTAGCTGTACCAAATAATGTTTGTCCAAATTCAATAACCCTGATGTCTCTTTATCAAGTACTTAGTTATATGTTAATCATATTATGTAAATGTCCATAGTTTCCAGTATTTCATGTTCCGATAGATTGCTTATTACAAAACAATAACAGTATTATCTTCTAGCGGGTATTTATGAATGAGTTGAGGGCGCTTCGCTCATGTTACTAGAGTAGGTGCTTTCATAAAGCCCATTAATAGCAGGGTAGCCTCGAGTATGTACCCATGTAGATAAGAGAGTTTAAACCAGCCATTCATTCATGATTAGTACACATGCTCAGATTTGGAGACCAATAGGAGTGTGAGAGTGAGTTTGTAGATTCAGTTGTTCTCACATTCTCTATAACTTAGTCTTCATGAAGTGAATCAAAAAAGCATCCGCTTTTGTTTCTACAAGAATTGATAATACTTAACAGATGTACTATTATGATAATGTCTTATCTAGTCTAGCTCAAAACAAACAATTAAAACTCTGCACTCTCCATGGACCTGCCCATACTGTGTCCGGGAATTACCATTAACCTCCAGATACCGAGTCAATTCCCAACCACAGTTTTATATTTGTCTTGACAAACAATGAAAGCAGGTCAGCCTCACCTCAGCAGGGCGGCTGAGGGAGGCCATAGTACATCTGGTAAGTATTATCAATTCTCGTAGAAACAAAAGCGGATACTTTTTTTACTCTACTTCGAATAATACTTACCAGATGTACTATTATGATAAACTCCGGATTTCGACAGCCAAGAAACTCTGGTGGGAGGAGGTGAGGCTCGAAACAGCTCTCATCTGCCATCCGACAGAGAAGGTTGTGAAGAGACTGGGAAGCCCAGCATATGCTTGGGTCCCGCCATCTGACTCATAGAATGCTAAACTTCCATGGTCTAGACCGCGCTCACCCCCCCCACCCGCCCCCCCCCCACCTCATTTGCCCACACAAATTCAAGAGGGCTGTCAAAAAGGGAGGCAACAGCCACCAGACCCGTGTCAGCCCCAAGTCTCGGCTAGGGCAGTCCAGGAGTGCAAAGAAGCTACTAAAACTTCTAGTTTTGAAAAAAACTATCAGTATTTTTATCAGATTTTCAAACTTGAATGAGTCTATTGTCTGTTGCAATGAATAAGATACTCTTGAACCACACTTTTCACATAATCAGCCTGGAAATTCGACTGTAAGTAAAATAATATTATTATTAGTCACTCAAACTAAGAAACACTCACCATTCTGAGTCCTTGGTCTTTCTTGATCATTGCAGGAGCTTTGCCCAATCCACGGTCGTTCACAGTCCATATGCATCACCTGTTTCAGTGCCTGTGGAAGAACCCTACGACGTATGTGTTAAGATGTGGCTTTAACTGAGATTCGATAAATTGGCGACGGCTACCGGATTAAGTGAGCTGGAGATATCGTGAAAGTAGAAATCAGTAAATGATGATCCAGCATGCCATTGTGCAACAGACATCACCTCTAAAGAGCCACCTTTATAAATGGCCGATGATGCTGCTAGTGCTCGGACTTGATGGGCGGTTGTACGATCAATCTGCTTTCCTGTTGCGATTTTATGTGACATCTGAATAGCATCACCTATCCAACGAGAAATAGTGTCTTTCGCGGTGCGAAGATGAGGAGCTTTGAGACATAACCACAGAGATTTCGGGTCATCTCTCCACTCCTCAGTACATTTCTTATACATCTTCAGACATCTGACAGGACACCAAGCAGAAGAGCTTGGGTCATGCCTAACTAAACTTGGCAAATTCATCGGCTGTCCTGGATATTTGAGTGACTAATTCCTTGCCCGGAAACAAAGACATGGTAATAGTCTCAAACCCTCACCTGTAACGACAAAACGGTCTTGTTCGGCAGAAAGCGCATAAATTTCACTTCTCCTCATCAATGCTGCTGCAAACAAGAAGACTGACTTAATAGTCAACAGTTTAATATCTATGGATCTAATTGGTTCAAAGGGAGCATGCACTAAAACCTGTGGAACAAGAGATAGATTCCATGCTGGGATACAAATGTAGGAATTGGCTGTGTAGGTTGCAGATTGCTCATTCCTTTAATAACTTCATTCAAGGCGTCGCTCTCCACTCCTACTAAGGCCAGACTGGGAACAGCTGAAGCCAATGCAGACTTATATGCTGCTAGGATTGAAGGTACAAGTTTGTCAACCTCGTATAAATGGCAGGTAAAATCTGTTACATGTTGAACAGATACAGAAAAGGGATTATCTCATCTCTTGCAGCATTCTGCAAATTTGTTGATTCTATAATTATACGTTCTGGTGGGTGACCCTCTTCTGGCTGAAGCGACAAATTTTGCTGCTTGCTCAGAAAAGCCACCCTCAATTGCTCGCTGCTTGATAACATCCATGCTCTCAATCGGAACATCTCCGGTCTGTCATGGAGATACAGACCCTTGTTCTGAAAAATCAGATCCCTTCTGTCTGGAAGCGGGATTGGATTGCAAACCAGAAGGTCCAGTAGATCTGTAAACTATGATCGGCCTGGCCAATGAGGGGCATCTACTGTTAGAGCTAGTGGGTCCGGGATCAGTGACACGTATGTGACAATCTTTGCATTTCCTTTCATCGCAAACAGATCCACATTTGGCTTGCTCCAAAAAAAGAATTGACATTGGAATATGAAAATATGCCTCCTTCAGATTTATTGATACTGCCCACATGCCTTTTCTCAGCCCTGTCATCACCGCTGCCACAGTCTCCATCTCAAATTTTGGTGAAAGAATGAATTTGTTCAGCGGTTTGAGGTTGAGAATCAGTCCCCAACCTCTGGTGCGTTTCGGAACGAGGAAAATTATCAAATAGAAGCCCAGGGAGGACTGATTGCGGACTAAATGAATCGTATTCTTTCGCTGAACATCTTTGATCTCTGAGCAAATGCCATCCAGACGATTGGATTCCCGTGGAACAGGAGTCCATATGGAAGTCGACGTTAATGGAACTAACGATTGACGGATGAGCCAGTCCAGTTCATAGCCGTTTTTTAGCCAATGACAGACTAAACAATCTTGCACAACCTATTCCCACTGGTTTGAGAACAGGTGAAGTCTGCCTCCGATGGTAGGAATCTGCATACAGCTTGCGGTCGATGTTGCGCGACAAGACGTTAATTCGTTTTGGTGAAGATTCTCGAATCCCTGCGTAGACAAGACGTTAATTCGTTTTGGTGAAGATTCTCGAATCCCTGCGTCCCTGGCGCCACTGGTACAGGTCTCGCCGGAAGCCCGTCAGGACCGTCTCCCACGGCCACCTCGCAGCTTCTTGGAGTATGACGGCCCGGAACCACCACCACGGCTATCCTTACGGCAGCCACCGCATCTCGAGTCACCACCCTTCCTGTCATCTTCATACAGCCTCTTATTAGAGGACTTGTATGAAGATGAACGGCCAGGTCCATGAGAACCGGATGCCCAATGGGCATCACGGCCAAACGGACGGAAGGAAGATCTGTCATTGCCTCTGCTGCACCTGTCGGTGCTGCTTATAGAACTGTTGCGGCTGAGTTCTTTTAGTCGACTTCCACGACTTTCCGACAACCTCCTGCTCTGCAACTATGGATGCAACCTTGGAGAGCTTGTCTTGCCTAGCCGCCAAACAATCCCGGGCCAATGAAGGGCGCAGAAGACAATGTAGCCCTCATCTCTGGTCCTGGTTCTACGCAATTCAGAACCATTCTCCTCAGCTCCGCCAATGATCTGGTGATCAACCTGGCCAGGCAATCCTGGGACAAGCGCATGGTGTCCCGGAAAACTCCGGGAGCAGCCTCCGGCACTTCCCCACCTTCCGCCGTGGTCAGAATCCCCTGCAGGATGGTACAGCCATATGAGAGAGCAGCCATAGGCGCTCTCGCCACATCCTCAATAAGCATTAGCTCATTGAACGCATCTTTGTTAGTTTGCGAAACCAATGGTCAAGAACGACCCTTGGATTTCCCAGACAACGGCCTGTTCAGCGCTTCACATTCCCTGACTGAAAGACGAGGAACATGGGCATACTGATGGGAGGCCTGCTCCGGAAAACGGATCCTACTCCTTATCCCCTTGTACTCCGGCTGAACCAAATGGTACGCCACGACTTCCAACATGTCAGAAGACCGAGTATCCAATGGAAGGGTAGGCATGGTCGAACGCACGCACGCACTGACATCCGTTCCATCGCCGGATCACGCCGAGATCCTTGGTCAGACGCCAACCTGAGACAGTCAGAGTCTTCCATCAGAAGAATATCCTCCTCCTCCTCCATCGTCACTTGAGCCGGCGTGAGAGAAAGGTCAGGTGCATGTCCCTCCGCAGAACTAGCCAGACCACCGATTGGTTGTCCCGCACCAGACTGCATCAACGGGACCGAGGACTGAAACGACTCGAACATTACCTTAAATTGGGCTGCCCAAACACCCAAGGCCGAGTCCATTGGCTCATTAAGACGCTCCTCCAACCCTTTAATAGATGCCTGATCCACCTTGGCCGCCTTGTGCTTCGCAGTCCTCTCAGCGTGCACGTCGATCACGATCAAATTCAGTCACTAACTCCAACGACCACTTAACACACACGTCGCAAGGACTCCCAACTTTGCACTTAGCAAGCCGACATAGTGATGGCCTGCAAACTTCCGCTTCATGAAGCGGTTACAGCGCGAACAAAGGGCATCTGGTGGTGCCTTGCCCTGCCACTTCATTTTCTGCGAACACAGAATAACAATTAAAACGCTGCACATGGTTAGGTTACATGAAGACGAGCAATAGGCACAATAATTTGATTGCAATCATTAAATTACTTAAAAACATTAACTTTCTCTCAGATTAATGTTAACCAAGTTTAGGCAAGAAAATATTTGAAAATTTTAGAGTGAAAATTTTATAAACACCACGTGGAGATTAACTAACGTTAAAATAACCAAGAAATTAAGACAAATCTCTACAAACACCCTCGGCAATGAAGCGACAGCTAAAAAATCAGCTTAAACCGAGTGCATAGATACGCCAAGCCAAAACAAAACATTAATTATGGGCGCCGCCATCTTGGCTACGGGCGCATCCATCTTGGAAGGAACCAAGTAGCAAGAGAAATTAACCGAGTACCTGGATAAGATTAAAAAGTTAACGGGTGATGGAGCGACTCCAACAATGGCCATGATTTTAAAACAATGTACCAATTTAAGGAAAATTCAAACAGTCATTAAGGCATGAATGTATATTCTAGATTGATACAACCTGCCCTTGCGACGATTTCCCTTTTTTCTTCCATTAAGCCAGGGATCAAATCTTGAACAAGGTACACAAACCGCAAAAATACAAGCTAATTTAGACTATGAAAAAACATGACTGTATAGTCGAGCAAAATAGACAAATCTAATTGTAGTTGGGAATTGACTCGGTACCTGGAGGCTAATGGTAAATCCCGAACACAGTATGGGCAGGACCATGGAGAGTGCAGAGTTTTAATTTTAATTTTGAGCTAGACTAGATAATAGACATTATCATAATAGTACATCTGGTAAGTATTAATCGAAGTAGAAATAAGATGCACTGCAAATTACATGACTACAACTTCAATGCTTATGCAGAAAACATAGAGCCGAAAACGAAGAGTATATTTTATTTAGAAGCAGAATATTGAATTGATGTGGATGCATATCCGGAAAATAAATATGAATGTTAATTTGTGTCAATTTTCTGAAATATGCACACTGGATTAATTTTCGTAAAATGCAGTTTCAACAGCGTGTAGCTAGCTTTAAAAAAAGTTCCCGACCTCTGACAAAATCGATTGTACTTCGACAAGTTTCAAGTTAATGATCAATATATTTTTATGTATGTAGTTCTATTTACTCTTGCCTCATTGGGAACGATGATGAAAAACAGTTGATAACTGGAATCTAAAGTGTATCATTTGCGAAATTAACGAGGCCATTGAGATAGTAATCATATTCTAAACACTATGCATTGTTTTATGTGGGACATCAATTCACTTCAATTCGAGCAAATTTTATTTGCTTCTTTATAGTACACAAAGTGCATAGGTGGCCCATCCAAAGGAGAAGTGGTCTTTCATTGTCTTTGGTCTATACTCATTATACAAGCCATCAATTAATTACATTTGAAGAAATGCCATAAAATGCTGTAGCGGTGTTGTGGTGAACCAGTTTATGGATTTTAAAATTCTTGGAAGCAGCTCATCAAGAAGCCCGTTCTCTTCATTGATAGCACTGATGGTACCAAGAACACCTGAGGCGATTATACAGGGGAGGGGAGGGGGGGGGGGAGGTGGAGGAAAGAGGGTGAGAATGTCAAACATCATAATAATTCAATCTGTCACCCTATCCCCTCTGAAAACGTTTGTTGGAATTCAACTAATTTTGTTACAATTGCGGATTTCCAGATCACATTTACATTAGACTCTGGCCCAAGGTCCATGGTTAAAAGATCACATATAAAAAATTCCATCCATCATGCTAGCTTCTTAGACATTTGTCAGAAACCATTTGATGTAATTCAATGAAATGTGTTTTGTGAGTTACCTATATGAGTGTGAATGGCCAAATGACATTTATATTGGGCTTGTCCTCTCTTGTGGATGGGTGTTCGAAATGTGCAAATTGGGAGATTGTGGGAATTTATGGCATATTCTAGTTATTATTTGCCTTATATCTCTTAGTCTTACACAGTCTGGTCTGGCATCGCATCATCATTATTATTACTTTGACTTCCTCCGTCATCGCTACCAATCTCACTACCATCCGAGTTGTAGTCATCATCAGAACCACTTGACTGCGCCCTTTCTAGATGCTTGTATAGCTACAACACAAAGCAGTGACAAACGAGAATAACCTCTTGATGATCTACACTTAGAATTCTTAGTAAAACTGAACACAGTTGAGAAGGCATCCGATTTTTCTCCAATCTAGTGGCAATATAGTAGTCATTTTCATGGAATTCCTGACCATTGTGTTCATACAGATTTAGCTCCTATGTCTTTCTAAAATATTGGGCCTTACCAGGGTAGAGCGTGAATTCCAAAATGGCCGTCATGGGCCATTTCGAGAATGAGGCCAGTGACAACTTTTGAACTAAGTACCCTTGAGTCATGAATGAGGGATCATTTTCCATTAATTTTCAGGTGGAAAATCTGTTGGAGTGGTCAATTTTTTATTTAGAGTTCAGCTTGACATCCAAATCCAAGAGGGCCGCTGTCGGCCATGTTGGAAAAAAATGGTATATCTTAAGAACAAGACAAGTTACGTGTACAAATAAGACTTCATTTCCCATTAATTCCAGGATGGCAACTTGATAGGGCAGTTATTTTCCACTTTTGAAGTGACTTTGATCTTGTATGCAATATGCAAATGTAGCCGCCTTCTGACTTATGCATTGTCAAATAAGTGTAACATGCTATAGTCGCAACAATGGCAGCCTTGACCTGTGACCTGGTGAACTCATTATTTGGCTGCTGGTTTAACTTGAAATACGCAACCATGTGTCAAAATTTTCTTATCATATGATTATCCAATCCAGAGATGTAGACTTTGTTAGAAATGTCAAAAGTTTGACCAATAGACAGACTGACCGACAGACTGACCGACAGACTGTTCCACATACTGAGTTATACCAGGTTCTCTGCCGTCTTGAATTCTGGCTTCAGAAACTCTCGCTGCTAAATTGAAATAGATGGCATGAGGAAATTGTATACGTTTTTAGAAGACGCTTTATTCCAAGGCTAGGTCACTAAACAATCAAGTCCTGAAGCGCAAGTGACAAAACTTCACAACCCAAGAAGTAAAAGTCAACAGAGAAAGAGAGAGAGAGAGAGAGAGAGAGAGAGAGAGAGAGAGAGAGAGAGAGATGAGAGAGAGAGAGAGAGAGAGAGAGAGAGAGAGGGAGGGAGGGAGGGAGGGAGGGCGGATAAGGATGGGGAAACGGAGGGAGATGGGAGGGGGAGGGCGGGAGAGAAGTAGGGAGGGGAAGGAGAAGTAGGGAGGGGAAGGAGGGGAGGGGGGGGACAGAGGGAGGGAAGGATGGTGGTGGTGGGGGGGGGGGGGGGGGGGGGGGGGGGGGGGGAGAAAGAGAGAGGGGATGGGAGGGGACGGGAAGGAGGGAGAGGGAGATTTTTATCTGCGATATCTCAGGATTGGTTAGCTATCATATCACGAGGGAGGGAAGGAGCGAGAGGGGGAAAGGGGGAGAGGGAGAGGGAGAGAGGGGAGGGGAGGGGGAGAGGGAGAGGGAGGGGAGAGATGGGGGGGGGGAGTGGATAGAGGGAGAGGGGGAGAGGAGTGAGAGATAGAGGGAGGGAGGGAGGGAGAGCGAGGGTGGGGAAGGAGAGAGAGAGGGGCGGGAGAGAGGGAGAGGGAGGAGGAAGAGGGAAGGAGGGATGGAGGGAGGGGGAGGGAGGGGGAGGGGAGGAGCGAGAGCGATAGAGGGAGAGGGGGAGAGGAGTGAGAGATAGAGGGAGGGAGGGAGAGAGAGGGTGTGGGGAAGGAGAGAGAGGGGGGCGGGAGGGAGGGAGAGGGGAGGAGGGAGAGGGAAGGAGGGATGGAGGGAGGGAGAGGGGGAGGGGAGAGAGGGAGGGAAGGAGCGAGGGGGGAAATGGGAAGAGGGAGAAAGAGAGAGGGGAGGGGGAGGGAAGGAGGGAGATATCTCAGGATTGGTTAGCTATCATATCACGAGGGAGGGAAGGAGCGAGAGGGGGAAAGGGGGAGAGGGAGAGAGGGGAGGGGAGGGGGAGAGAGAGAGGGAGGGAGGGGAGAGATGGGGGGGGGGGGGGGGGGCGATAGGGAGAGGGGGGAGAGGAGTGAGAGATAGAGGGAGGGAGGGAGAGAGGGGGTGGGGAAAGAGAGAGAGGGGAGGGAGAGGGGAGGAGGGAGAGGGAAGGAGGGAGGGAGGGAGGGGGGAGGGAGGGAGAGGGGGAGGGGAGAGAGAGGGAGGGAAGGAGCGAGAGGGGGAAAAGGGGAGAGGGAGAAGAGAGAGGGGATGGGAGGGGGAGGGGGAGGGAAGGAGGGAGAGGGAGATTTTTATCTGCGATATTTCAGGATTGGTTAGCTATCATATTACATCGATATTTGGACACATCGTTACCTACATTGAGCAAAACCATTAATCAAACGAGAGGCCCAAGGGGCCTGTGTCGCTCACCTGGAGCACCATCAATTTTTGTCAAAATTGTTGGTAGGTGGTTTAGCAGTCTTTTAAATGAGTTGGTGGACATTTTTGCAAGTGCAATATGGCCGCCAAACAACTACATTTTGATTGGCCCACGGCGCCCATGTTTTTTTGATGGATCAACTTCCCTTGCACAAATTTTAATGGTCCAAATTTTGGTGTGATCCCTTCAGCGGTTCTGAAGGAGTCATTTTTGTGAAAACCAGGTCATCCAAGATGGTCGTTGAACCATTTGGTAAATCAAGTCCTCTTGAACAAACTTGGCTTACCTCGTGGCCTAGATGAAGATTCTACAAGTAGTTTCGGAGAAGATTTATAAAGACATTTCCTGAAATTGGCCGAAATCCAAAATGGCCGCTGTGCAAATTCGCCGATCAGGTTCATTTGAACAAACTTGGATCCTTAAGTCCTAAGGATGCTTCCTGCCAAATATAATTGAAATCGGCCGGGTAGTTCTCGAGAAGACATTTTAAATTTACCATTGCTTAAGCATGGGAGCTTTTGACAAGAAAATTTTGCAAGATGGCTGCCAAGCCGTTTATCCGACAGTTTTGAAAATTGCAAATTTGAGCTCAGAATACCCAAAAACATATATAGAACCAATTTTGGCCTCAAAATCCATCAAATAAAAAAATCCAATATGTTCGCCAAACACGCTACATTTTAAACGAAATCAAGGATTTCTTTTTTCACGAGAGAGTTGATACTTACCTCCCTAATACTTTTGATATTGCTAAATATTGGCTTTCACTCAATAAACACTCAGATTAAAACAGTTAGGTGCCCCTACTGGGCAGGGAGTCAGAGCGTAGTCTGGCGGATGCCAGCCCCACCACCGCGCATGCGCAGACTAGCACTTCCTCTGACTAATTTATTGGCTGATACACATGCAACTATAAAGAGCCTGAAGACCGAGCCTCTGTGGGGTGGAGAGGCCGGGTCCGTATCTAGGGAGGTAAGTATCAACTCTCTCGTGAAAAAAGAAATCCTTGATTTCGTTTATTTCACATCAAGAGTATACTTACCTCCCTAATACTTTTGATATTGCCAGAATTCGACAGTGAATTCGGCGGGAGGGAGGCGAGGTCAAAAGACCAGCTCATCCCTATACGCTTTTCTGCGTTTAAGGCACTTAAACTTCTGAAACTGTATGAAAAAACAGTCAGGATTTGACTAACCATCGGATAACACCCCCGATGTATGAGAGATGACCGAATGTCATATGCGCTCCCCCCCCCTCCTTCCTGGGAGGAAGAGTCGAATGACCTCAATGTCCTATACGCTCTCTACGTACAAGTGCCATGTACTACAGGACAGAGACGAAAAAACTCCATTTTCGTATACTCTCAACAATGAACCACATAAATACACAAAACCATCATCATATTAATAACGGGTAACGTGACAAGACAATCAACAATGGACAACACATACACAAGACTGACCTTGTTGAAATGGCTGCTGACATCCTCTTCCCATTGGTGAAGCACGATGCAGTCCCAAATTAGTGGTTGTTTCCATAAATTAATTGTGAAATATATAAGCAATGAGGAAACCCCATCAAAAATATATGCCAAGTTATTTGTTCAAAATCGACAAGGCGAGAGGATTAGAGGTGTCACGGAGATAATGGTCTGTAAAACTTGACTCACAGTGCCACTGAGCCACCGACATAATATCATCCACCGGGACCCCATTAAATAGGGCAGTGGATGTCACTACGCCGCGGACACTGTGAGCCTTGGCCACGTCAACCTGCTTCCCGGTGGCGGATTTATGGCAAAACTGAATGCATTCTACAATCCACCTGGAAATGGTGTCCTTAGAAGCCCTGCCATGGGGTTCAATATAAGACAACCATAACGCCGACTGGTCGGTGCGCCACTCCGCCGTACGTTGTTTGTACCGGCAAAGCGCCCGGACGGGACACCATGCTTTAGAATTAGGATCATATCTAGTTAAAGCAGGCAAAACAATAGGTTGACCTGGATATTTCAACGACTGATTTTTAGCCAAGAAATTAATCCTAGGTAGCAGCTTAAGGCCTTCCCCTGAAACCACAAAACGGTCATCCTCGGCTGATAAGGCATGAATTTCACTCCTACGCCTAGCCGAGGCCGCAGCAATTAAAAACACAGTCTTCAGTGTTAATAGTTTCATAGAAATGGAACTAAGTGGTTCAAACGGCTTATCACCTAGTACTTGAAGCACTAGCGATAAACTCCAAGACAGAATCACAGGTGGATTCCTTGGTCTTAGATTGCCCATGCCTTTAATTAATACATTTAATGTATTTACTTCATCACTTCCCCTCTTAGCCAAGCAAGGAATTTAAAGCTGACTTATAACCAGCAATAGAGTTAGGCTTGAGGCTATAGGCATCATAGAGGTGACAGAGGAAATCAGCTACTACTTGAATAGATGAATCCATTGGATCAATACATCTTTTTGAGCACCATTCTGCAAATCTGTTGATTTTATAATTATATGCTCTGGAGGTTGACCCCCTCCTGGCTTTGGCCATAAACATGGCTGCTTGCTCAGAAAAGACCTCCTTAATTCTAGATTCCTTGACAACATCCACGCAGTCAATCTGAACATTGACGGATTGTTGTGAAGGGCCTTGCCCTGGAAGCTAATATCGTCCATCAGAGGCAGAGGAACCGGATTGCAGACCAGAAGGTCCAGCAGATCCGTATACCATGATCGGCTTGGCCAATCCGGGGCGATCAGAAGCACTTGGCATTCCTCTTGTCTGATTTTCTGAAGAATTTTTGGAATCAGGATTGCTGGAGGGAATGCGTATGCATACATTCTCCCCCAGATGATAGCTAACGCATCTGTTGCGAAAGCGCTTGGATCCGGAATCGGAGAGACGTACGTCGTCATCTTCGCATTCTTCTTCGTTGCGAACAAATCGATGTTGGGTTTCCCCCAATGGTCGAACAGACGATCCGCCACACATTGATTTAGTTGCCATTCCGTGGGTAAAACACTCATCCTTCGGCTCAATGAGTCTGCTAGCAGATTTAACCTTCCCGGAATATGAACTGCTTTCAAGGTAATCTGGTGATCCAGACACCAACAAAGCAGTCTCCATGTCATCATACAGAGACTGGGCGACTTCGTTCCGCCCCGGCGGTTTATGTAAGTCACAACTGTTGAGTTGTCTGAACGAATAAGAACAATCTTGCCCTGAACTTTCTGTAAGAAATGTTCCAGGCCCAGGACTACTGCTCTTAGCTCCAGTAGATTTATATGTTCCTTTGACTGTTCCAGATTCCAAAGCCCTGATATCGTGGACTCTTCCAGGCAAGCTCCCCAGCCCTCCATCGATGCATCTGTATACACAGTCACCTGAGGGTGGGGAGGGGTTAGCATAACCCCCACCAAGAGATTCTCTGTGTCCAACCACCATTGCAGGTGATGAATCAGAGGCACCAACACTGACACATTCGAGTCCAGCGAACCTGTACTCTGGGTCCATTGTGTCATGAGAAATAACTGGATCGGCCGCCTGCGTAAGGCGGCCTGAGGAATGACTGGTTCCAATGAAACCATCAACCCCAGCATTCTCAAGTAAACCCGTGCCAGGACATGACGACTGTCGCACACTGACTGAATTAATGAGATGAGTTTCTGAACTCTCTCCTGAGTAGGATAAACATATCCTGTCTCTAGATCGAAGAACATCCCCAGGTAAACAAACTTCTGGGATGGAATCAGCTCTGATTTTGGGAAATTGATCATCCAGCCTAAGTCTGTGAGAGTTTTCAAAACAATCTCCAGACTGGCCGATAAACTTTCCCGGGTGTGCGCTTTCAACAGCCAGTCGTCTATGTACGTGTGGACTGCTATGCTTCTCCTGCGGAGGTATGCGGTGATCGCAAGAACCACACGGGTGAAAACCCGAGGAGCCGTGGAAATTCCGAAGGGTAGCACCCTGAATTCCCACTGTCTGCCCTGGAATGCAAATCTCAGGAAGCGACGGAAACTCCTGTGTATGGGGATGTGGAAATAAGCGTCCTTCAAATCTATCGACGCTGTCCACATTCCCCTCTCTAACCCCGCCAACACCGAGCGCACAGTCTCCATCTTGAAACTGGGCGTCTCTATGAACTTGTTCAATGGCTTGAGGTTGAGAATTGGTCTCCACCCTCCGGTGTTCTTTGTTACTAAGAACAGGGTTGAATAGAAGCCCGGACACCTCTGTGCCGGCTGAATAGCTCCTTTTTGTATGAGGGAATTTATTTCCTCCTCGATACACAACCTTTGATCTGGATCTCTCGGATTTGGAGTCCAGATCGGCACTAGAGACAGTCGCGATGGCGGGCCTGTCATCCAATCGGGATGATACCCGACTGAAAGCCATCGCAAGACTAAACGGTCCTGAGGTAACCGTTCCCACTCTTGCATGTGGTCGGCTAGCCGGCCTCCCACCGGTCCACCTAGGGATAGAGGTGGACATAAGGAGTGCAAGAGCGGCACTGTCTCCTTTGCCAGAAACACCGGCGCGGTTCTCACCGCGGTAACCGTCCCATCAGGAACGATTACCCCGCCCAGATCCTCGCGCGCCACGACCAGCACCGCGCGCACCTCGGTGCGCGGGCGGCTGCCTGGCTGACTGCGCCTGAGGAGCCTGCGCCCCCCCTCGCTGCTGGCCGAATCGCACGCGGCCGAGGCCGGCGCTGCGATGGTGGTTGGCCTCTGACCTGGCCACTACCACCTCGAGCCTGCAGGGGACGATACGCAGGGGGTGCGGCGCGAACGTTGGCACGACGAAGCACCTCAAACTGCTCGCGCAGCACCCTCTGGTTATTGACCAGAGTAACCGTCTCCTGGAGGTGCCTACATCCCTCACCTCCAAAGAGACCAGGACCTGTCATAGGCGTACGTAGCAGCCTTTTGTAGAGGTCCTGGGACGGGCACAGATTATCCAAGGCAAAAGTGCGCCTTGCCCGGACACTCCTGGTCACCGCCCGCGTCATACAGTCCAGAGCCAGGTTGATACCATCCTGGATGGCTCGCTGGACTGTGACCGGACTTGGCTGGCACGATGCGGATGCTGTTACTACCCCTTGTAACAGCTGGGAGACGTGGGACAGAGCGGCAATCGAAGCCCTCCCACTCTCCTCCGCATCACGCAACGCGGCATTTGCTGAACGCAACGCGTTCGAACACAAGACTCCCGTGTCAGAACGGGAGCCTGGCCGCGCATCCTCACCCAAAGCCGCGCGGTCATCCACGCTCGGCTTCGGTACCACACCGTACCGCTGGTAGTCCAGGGGCACGATGCGGCAACGCCTGGCCACCTCGCGCGGGGCCTTAGCGAGACGTCCACTCGACTTAATGGACGTCTCCGCCGCCTCGAACATGTCAACGACATGCTCAGCGGCAGAGAAGGCATAGCGTTAGCAGTAGGCTTACCAGCTAACCACGGCCTGTGCTCACGCTGGCTAGCCGACTGCTCCACGGGCAGATCTGGTCTAACACTCACCAACCACTGGCAAGCGTCAGACCAATCCTCCTCCGTGGCTAGCTGCGAGCGCTCTACAAGACGGGGGCCTTCGTCTTCCTCCTGAGCGCAAGCAACAGAGCTTGACGGCGGGTATGCTGATATCCCTGGCAAGCCAGGGAGAACATGCGGGCCTGACAATACCGGCATGCTAATATCACTGGTTTGACCAGGAGCAGGCGCCGTGGTAGAGCGCGGGGCATATACCGCCCCACCACGGCCCCGGCCAGCACCAGCGACACTCTCGGCAAGCCGAGGTATGCGGTACCGCTGGCCTTCAGCGCCCAGGGCCACAGTCTGAACCGTGGATTCTACCCCTGGGAGAGTAGAACCGTGGAAAAAGGCGCCTGTATTCCCCGCGAGGGGTGCACAGACGTCATAATCTAAACGAAATCTAGGATTTCTTTTTTCACGAGAGAGTTGATACTTACCTCCCTAATACTTTTGATATTGCTAAATATTGGCTTTCACTCAATAAACACTCAGATTTAAAACAGTTAGGTGCCCCTACTGGGCAGGGAGTCAGAGCGTAGTCTGGCGGATGCCAGCCCCACCACCGCGCATGCGCAGACTAGCACTTCCTCTGACTAGATTATTGGCTGACACACATGCAACTATTAAGAGCCTGAAGACCGAGCCTCTGTGGGGTGGAGAGGCCAGGTCTGTATCTAGGGAGGTAAGTATCAACTCTCTCGTGAAAAAAGAAATCCTAGATTTCGTTTATTTCACTTCAAGAGTATACTTACCTCCCTAATACTTTTGATATTGCCAGAATTCGAAAGTGAATCTGGCGGGAGGGAGGCGAGGTCAAAAGACCAGCTCATCCCTATACGCTTTTCTGCGTTTAAGGCACTTAAACTTCTGAAACTGTAAGAAAAAACAGTCAGGATTTGACTAACCATCGGATAACACCACCGATGTATGAGAGATGACCGAATGTCATATGCGCTCCCCCCCCCTCCTTCCAGGGAGGAAGAGTCGACTGACCTCAATGTCCTATACGCTCTCTACGTACAAGTGCCATGTACTACAGGACAGAGACGAAAAAGCTCCATTTTCGTAACTCTCAACAATGAACCACACAAATACACAAACCATCACCATATTAATAACGGGTAATCGTGACAATACAATCAACAACGGACAACACATGAACAAGACTGACCTTGTTGAAAAGGCTGCTGACATCATCTTCCCATTGGTAAAGACTGATGCAGGCCCAAAAAAGTGGGTGTTTCCATAAATTAATTGTGAAATATATAAGTAATGAGGAAAAACCTCCTCAAAAAATATAAACCGATTTATTTTTTCAAAACCGACAAGGCGAGAGGATTAGAGGTGTCACGGAGATAATGGTCTGTAAAACTTGACTCACAGTGCCACTGAGCCACCGACATAATATCATCCACAGGGACCCCATTAAATAGGGCCGTGGATGTCACTACGCCGCGGACACTGTGAGCCTTGGCCACGTCAACCTGCTTCCCGGTGGCGGATTTATGGCAAAACTGAATGCATTCCACAATCCACCTGGAAATGGTGTCCTTAGAAGCCCTCCCATGGGGTTCAATATATGACAACCATAACGCTGACTGGTCGGTGCGCCATGCCGCCGTACGTTGTTTGTACCGGCGCAGCGCCCGGACGGGACACCATGCTTTAGAATTAGGATCATATCTAGTTAAAGCAGGCAAAATAATAGGTTGACCTGGATATTTCAACGACTGATTTTTAGCCAAGAAATTAATCCTAGGTAGCAGCTTAAGGCCTTCCCCTGAAACCACAAAACGGTCATCCTCGGCTGATAAGGCATGAATTTCACTCCTACGCCTAGCCGAGGCCGCAGCAATTAAAAACACAGTCTTCAGTGTTAATAGTTTCATAGAAATGGAACTAAGTGGTTCAAAAGGCTTATCACCTAGTACTTGAAGCACTAGCGATAAACTCCAAGACGGAATCACAGGTGGATTCCTTGGTCTTAGATTGCCCATGCCTTTAATTAATACATTCAATGTATTTACTTCATCACTTCCCCTCTTAGCCAAGCAAGGAATAACAGACATTAATGCTGACTTATAACCAGCAATAGAGTTAGGCTTGAGGCTATAGGCATCATAGAGGTGACAGAGGAAATCAGCTACTACTTGAATAGATGAATCCATTGGATCAATACATCTTTTTGAGCACCATTCTGCAAATCTGTTGATTTTATAATTATATGCTCTGGAGGTTGACCCCCTCCTGGCTTTGGCCATAAACATGGCTGCTTGCTCAGAAAAGCCCTCCTTAATTCTAGATTCCTTGACAACATCCACGCAGTCAATCTGAACATTGACGGATTGTTGTGAAGGGCCTTGCCCTGGAAGATAATATCGTCCATCAGAGGCAGAGGAACCGGATTGCAGACCAGAAGGTCCAGCAGATCCGTATACCATGATCAGCTTGGCCAATCCGGGGCGATCAGAAGCACTTGGCATTCCTCTTGTCTGATTTTCTGAAGAATTTTTGGAATCAGGATTGCTGGAGGGAATGCGTATGCATACATTCTCCCCCAGCTGATAGCTAACGCATCTGTTGCGAAAGTGCTTGGATCCGGAATCGGAGAGACGTACGTCGTCATCTTCGCATTCTTCTTCGTTGCGAACAAATCGATGTTGGGTTTCCCCCAATGGTCGAACAGACGATCCGCCACACATTGATTTAGTTGCCATTCCGTGGGTAAAACACTCATCCTTCGGCTCAATGAGTCTGCTAGCAGGTTTAACCTTCCCGGAATATGAACTGCTTTCAAGGTAATCTGGTGATCCAGACACCAACAAAGCAGTTTCCATGTCATCATACAGAGACTGGGCGACTTCGTTCCGCCCTGGCGGTTTATGTAAGTCACAACTGTTGAGTTGTCTGAACGAATAAGAACAATCTTGCCCTGAACTTTCTGTAAGAAATGTTCCAGGCCCATGACTACTGCTCTTAGCTCCAGTAGATTTATATGTTCCTTTGACTGTTCCAGATTCCAAAGCCCTGATATCGTGGATTCTTCCAGGCAAGCTCCCCAGCCCTCCATCGATGCATCTGTATACACAGTCACCTGAGGGTGGGGAGGGGTTAGCAAAACCCCCGGCAAGAGATTCTCTGTATTCAACCACCATTGCAGGTGGTGAATCAGAGGCGCCAACACTGACACATTCGAGTCCAGCGAACCTGTACTCTGGGTCCATTGTGTCATGAGAAACAACTGGATCGGCCGTCTGCGTAAGGCGGCCTGAGGAATGACTGGTTCCAACGAAACCATCAACCCCAGCATTCTCAAGTAAACCCGTGCCAGGACATGACGACTGTCGCACACTGACTGAATCAATGAGATGAGTTTCTGAACTCTCTCCTGAGTAGGATAAACATATCCTGTCTCTAGATCGAAGAACATCCCCAGGTAAACAAACTTCTGGGATGGAGTCAGCTCTGATTTTGGGAAATTGATCATCCAGCCCAAGTCTGTGAGAATTTTCAAAACAATCTCCAGATTGGCGGACAAACTTTCCCGGGTGTGCGCTTTCAACAGCCAGTCGTCTATGTACGTGTGGACTGCTATGCTTCTCCTGCGGAGGTATGCTGTGATCGCAAGAACCACACGGGTGAAAACCCGAGGAGCCGTGGAAATTCCGAAGGGCAACACCCTGAATTCCCACTGTCTGCCCTGGAATGCAAATCTCAGGAAGCGACAGAAACTCCCGTGGATGGGGATGTGGAAATAAGCGTCCTTCAAATCTATCGACGCCGTCCACATCCCCCTCTCCAACCCCGCCAACACCGAGCGCACCGTTTCCATCTTGAAACAGGGCGTCTCGATGAACTTGTTCAATGGCTTGAGGTTGAGAATCGGTCTCCACCCTCCGGTGCGTTTTGTTACTAAGAACAGGGTTGAATAGAAGCCCGGACACCTTTGTGCCGGCTGAATAGCTCCCTTTTGTATGAGGGAATTTATCTCCTCCTCGATACACAACCTTTGCTCTGGATCTCTCGGAATGGGAGTCCAGACTGGCACCAGAGACAGTCGCGACGGCGGGCCTGTCACCCACTCTGGATGATACCCGACGGAAAGCCATCGCAAGACTAAACGGTCCTGAGTTAACCGTTCCCACTCTTGCATGTGGTCGGCTAGCCGGCCTCCCACCGCTCCACCTAGGGACCGCGGTGGACACGAGGCATGCAAGAGCGGCACTGTCTCCGTCGCCATACACACCGGAGTGGTTCTTACCGCGGTAAGCGTCCTGTCAGGACCGATAACCACGCCCAGATCCTCGCGCGCCCCGCCCCGCCCCGCGCGCACCTCGGTGCGCGGGCGGCTGCCTGGCTGACGGCGCCTGAGGAACCTGCGCCCCCCTCACTGCTGGCCGAATCGCACGCGGCCGAGGCCGACGCTGCGACGGTGGCTGGCCTCTGACCTGGCCAGCACCACCTCGAGCCTGCAGGGGACGATACGCCGGGGCCGCGGCGCGAACGTTAGCACGACGCAGCACATCAAACTGCTCGCGCAGCGCCCTCTGGTTATTCACCAGGGTGACCGTCTCCTGGAGGTGTCGACATCCCTCACCTCCAAAAAGACCAGGGCCCGTCATAGGCGTACGCAGTAGCCTATTGTACAGGTCCTGAGACGGGCACAGATTGTCCAGGGCAAACGTGCGTCTTGCCCTGACACTCCTGGTCACCGCCCGAGTCATACAGTCCAGCGCCAGGTTAATACCATCCTGGATGGTTCGCTGGACAGTGACCGGACTTGGCTGGCGCGATGCGGATGCCGTTACTACCCCCTGTAACAGCTGGGAGACGTGGGACAGAGCGGCAATCGAAGCCCTCCCACTCTCCTCCGCATCACGCAACGCGGTATTCGCCGAACGCAACGCGTTCGAGCACAAGACACCCGTGTCAGAACGGGAGCCTGGCCGCGCATCCTCACCCAAAGCCGCGCAGTCATACACGCTGGGCTTGGGTACCACACCGTACCGCTGGTAATCCAGGGGCACGATGCGACAACGCCTGGTCACCTCGCGAGGGGCCTTCGCGAGACGTCCACTCGACTTAATGGACGACTCCGCCGCCTTGAACATGTCAACGACATGCTCCGCCAGCGGCAGAGAAGGCATAGCGTTAGCAGTCGGTTTCCCAGCTAACCACGGCGTGTGAACACGCTGGCTAGCCGACTGCTCCACGGGCAGATCAGGCCTAACGCTCACCAACCACTGGCAAGCGTCATACCAATCCTCCTCCGTGGCTAACTGCGAGCGCTCTACAAGACGGGGTCCTTCGTCTTCCTCCTGAGCGCAAGCAGTAGAGCTTGACGGCGGGTATGCTGATACACCTGGCAAGCCAGGGAAAACACGCGGGCCTGACAGCACCGGCATGAGAATATCACTGGTTTGACCAGGAGCAGGCACCGTGGCAGAGCGCGGGGTATATATAGTCTCACCACGGGCCCGGCCAGCACCAGCAACACCCTCGGCAAGCCGAGGTATGCGGTACCGCTGGCCATCAGCAGCGCCCTGGGCCACCACCTGAGCCGCGGACTTTACTCCAGGGTGAGTAAAACCGTGGAATAAGGCGCCTGTATTCCCCGCGAGGGGTGCACAAACGTCTTCATCCATGTCCACGTCGTCAGACGGCGACCCTAGCAGGTAATCCTCATCACCCTGGTCAGAAAGATTAGACCCCGGGTCAGCAAAGAGAGCTAACCCGGGCTGACCAGGAACGGTGCCATAGGAGGTACTGGCCACCGCGGCGTGCGGATACCCCTGGACTGATAAGCAGCCCGCGGGTTCCAGCGACAACCGTCCACGGTCCCCTATCGGCGCGGCAATAAGCCTGCTGCCAGGGCCGTGGAACGCCCCCTCTAATGGGGCCACCTCTGAATCGTCGAACAACGGAAGCGGTCTAAGGAAAATCGATCCAGAGGCGGGGATTACCTGCTCCGAAGCCGATGATGAGGACAGTAAAGGATTTGGTCCAGGAAGCATGCCACGAAGCAACCCTGGAACCAAATCCTTTATTGTCCTCTTCATCTCTCCCAACATCTCGGTCCGGAAGGCCTCCATATCCACCGCGGACGAGACCTTCCCCTTACCCTTCCTACTTACAACCTCTCGTTTCCGCTTCTTCTTCTTCTCCTCCTCTACCACCTTGTCCGTCGCCTGTAAGCAGCACAAGGAATTCGGACATTAACTCGCCCCCCCAGTGCTTACATATGTCACAATTAACCAAGGGACCACAAGGGCTACATTGATAGCACAGATGAGGCCAGAACTTTTCATGAAGAAAACGTCCACAGGACGCGCAACCCGGTCCCTGAAACAGGGCAAAGGACAAGGAGTATGAGCAACTAGTTAAGCTTAGAAACTCAATCCAACTCAAAGAGAAGGAAAACGATCATAAAGATCAATATACATCAGAAACCAGCATAGCGCTTGAATAGCTGATAAACACATAGCCAGGCTGATTATGACGTCATTAATCCCGTGACAGGAAAAATTCGATCCCAACAAAACATCCAAGTGCAAGGACGAATTGTATGCTGAATGGATAAGTCGACTACACAACCATCAGATACATATAGATAACTCTTTTCTGGCAAAAATGTTAATTATCTCCCTTTGTTTGTTTACAATAATTAACATCACCACATTATCAATAACTAGATACCTGACACTTTGTATAGACAAACCATCCAACGTGACGAACCGGAGAACTCCACCATCTGCACGCCTCTTAACTCTCTCCACCTCATGGGGAAGGAATTGGATCAAGAGGGCAAAGTGAGAAGACCTTTATACTAGGCCTCCAACTCACTGGACATATTTTTTCATTTGGTTAGATAACCTAACAGTGTTAGTAGGAAATGGAACCATGGTGGAGAGAAAACTAACTCTCTGCTACTGTGATGTCACCACCTAGCGTCATACAGACCTGTGGACATAAACAGAAAGAGAAATTAGTCCTAGGTAGCACCGAGTTGACATAAACCAACTAACCAAGGCGCTTATCACGGTAAACGCGAGTCCCGGAAACACAATACACCGGGAAGAAAACTCGCTAATTTTACTAGAAGTCACCTGATTTAAAGGTCCTAAGTCCTCCTGTGGCGAAGTGTTCCCTCCTGCCATACAAATCAGATACTATCACTCCAAAATATACACCAAATAACAGTTTAAGAGTAAGAAAAGCTTATGATTCAAAAAGACATGTGTGTTCTCTTTGCCAATAATCTAGCAAAGAGGAAGTGCTAGTCTGCGCATGCGCGGTGGTGGGGCTGGCATCCGCCAGACTACGCTCTGACTCCCTGCCTAGTAGGGGCACCTAACTGTTTTAAATCTGAGTGTTTATTGAGTGAAAGCCAATATTTAGCAATATCAAAAGTATTAGGGAGGTAAGTATACTCTTGAAGTGAAACATGGCCACGTCTTCAGACGGCGACCCCAACAGGTAATCCTCATCCTCCTGGCCAGACAGATTAGACTCCGGGTCAGCAAAGAGAGCTAACCCGGACTGGCCAGGGAAGGTGCCATACGAGGTACTGGCACCCGCGGTGTGCGGATACCCCTGGACTGATAAGCAGCCCGCGGGTTCCAGCGACGACCGTCCACGGTCCCTATTGGGCGCGGCAATAAGCCTGCTGCCAGGGCCGTGGAACGCCCCCTCTAATGGGGCCACCTCTGAATCTTCAAACAACGGAAGCGTACTAAGGAACGTTGATTCAGAGGTGGGGATTACCTGCTCCGAAGCAGATGATGAGGTCAATAAAGGATTTGGTCCAGGAAGCATGCCACGAAGCAACTCTGGAACCAAATCCTTTATTGTCCTCCTCATCTCTCCCAACATCTCGGTCCGGAAGGCCTCCATGTCCACCGCGGACGAGGCCTTCCTCTTACCCTTCTTACTTACAACCTCTTTTTTCAGCTTCTTCTTCTCCTCCTCCACCTTGTCCTTCGCCTGCAAGCACAAGAATTCGGACATTAGCTCGCCCCCCCCCCCCCCAGTGCTTACATATCTCGCAATTAAGCAAGGGACCACAGGGGCTACACTGAAAACAGAGATGAGGGCCAAACTTGTCCCTCAAAAATTGTCCACAGGACGCACAACCAGGTCTCTGAAAAAGGCCAAAGGACGAGGAGTATGAGCAAACTAGTTAAGCTTAGAAAACTCACCAACTCAAGAGAAGGAAAATGATCATAAAGATCATAATTTATCAGAAAACCAGCTTCGGACAACTTTAATTGTTAATAAAGAGCAAGGCTGATTATGACGTCATTAATCCTATGACAGGAAAAAATCGATCCCCAACAAACATCCCAGTGCAAGGACGAATTGTATCTCTAACCAGAACATGTGCAGAATGGACATTTCGACTACACAAGCATCAGATATATACTGATAACAATGGCAAATAGAGTTAATTATCTCCCTTTCCTCTAAATAATTAACATCACCTCATATCAATAATTAGATACCTGACACCTTGTCTAGACAAACCATCCAACCTGAAGAACTGGAGCACTCCACCACTGAACGCCTCTTAATTCTCTCCACCTCTAGGGGAAGGAATTGGATCAAGAGGGCAAAGTGAGAAGACCTTTATAATAGGCCTCCAACTCACTGGACATAGAATTTTTGGTTAGATAACCTAACAGTATTAGTAGGAAATGGAACCATGGTGGAGAGACACAAACCCTCTGCTGATGTCATGTCCATTATATTTCTTCACACAGACCTGTGGACATAAACACAAAGAGAGATTAGTCTTATATAGCACCTAGTTGAAATAAACCAACTAATCAAGGCGCTTATCACGTTTAGCGCGAGTCCCGGAAACACATTACAACGGGACAAAACTCGCTAATTTTACTAGAAGTCACCTGATTTAAAGGTCCAAGGCCCTCCTGTGGCGAAGTCACTCTCTCTGCCATCTTTCTCAGGGATAAACTTCTACCAAACCGTCTCAAAAAGCTTCGAAAAGAGTATAGAAAGTTTCTAACACAAAAGCATGTGTACACTCTCAGCCAATAAATTAGCAAAGAGGTAGTGCTAGTCTGCGCATGCGCGGTGGTGGGGCTGGCATCCGCCAGACTACGCTCTGACTCCCTGCCCAGTAGGGGCACCTAACTGTTTTAATCTGAGTGTTTATTGAGTGAAAGCCAATATTTAGCAATATCAAAAGTATTAGGGAGGTAAGTATACTCTTGATGTGAAATGATTGGCCCACGGCGGACATGTTTTTTGATGGAGCAACTTCCCTTGAACAAACTTTAATGGCCCTTAGTCCTTAATCATATCTCCCAAATTTTGTTCTGATCCATTTAGCGGTTCTGGAGAAGTCGTTTTCGGGAAAACTAGGTCATCCAAGATGGCTGCTGAACCATTCTGTCAATCAAGTTGTCTTGAACAAACTTGGCTTACCTCTTTGCCTAGATGAGGTTTCATAGGTTTTGAATCGATTCCCCAAGCCGTTTCGGAGAATACGATTTTTAAAGACATTTCTAAAAATCAGCCAAAATCAAACAAGGCCTTCGTTTGAACAAAATGAAATTTCTATGCCATAAGGATGCTTCCTGCCAAATATAATTCAAATCGGCTCAGTAGTTCTCGAGAAGAAGACATTTTAAATTTCCCATTGCTTTAGTATGCAAGCCTTTGGCGGGAAAATGATCCAAGATGGCTGCCAAACCATTTATCCGACAGTTTCGAAAATTGCAAATTTGAGATTAGGATACCCAAAAAACCTATATAAAACGAATTTCGGCCTCAAAATCCATCTAATAAAAAAATCCAATATGGCTGCCAAGCACACTATATTTTGATTGGTCCATCGTGGCCATGTTTTTCGACGAATCAACTTCTCTTGAACAAACCTTAATCGCCCTTACTTGCTAATTATATATCACAAATTTCGGCCTGATCGCTTCAGCGGTTCTGGGGAAGAAGTCGTTTTTGTGAAAATTAGGTCATCCAAGATGGCCGCTGAACCACTTCGTCAATCAAGTTCCCTTGAACAAACTTGATTCAGCGCTTACCCTAGATCATATTTCGTGAGTTTTGAATCGATCCCTCAAATGGTTTGGGAGAAGATTTTTAAAGACATTTCTAAAAATCGCCCAAAATCCAAGATGGTCGCCGGCCAAATTGGCCGATCGGGTTCGTTTGAACAAACTTGAATCGCTATGCCTTAAGGATGCTTCATGCCAAATATAATTGAAATCGGCCCAGTGGTTCTTGAGAAGTCGTTTTAAAGGAAAAGTTAATGGACGGACAACGGACGGACACACGACGGATGGTCGCCACGACATAAGCTCACTTGGCCTTTCAGGCCAGGTGAGCTAATAATGAATTCACCAGATCACAGATCAAGCCTGCAATGATTGAAACTATAGTGTGTCACACTTGTTTGACAATGCATAGGTCACAGCTATATGGAATTCAAATCTTTTTTTAACATTGCAGAAGGCAGCTATATTGCACAATGGATCAGTCTCCTCAAAAGTGGGAAATAACTGCCATATCAATTGACCCCTGCTTAAACAATTAATGAGAAAAGAAGCCTAAATTGTGCATATATATTGTCTGATTCGTAAGATATACCATTTTCTTTATTTTCAACATGTACGATAGCACCCATCTTGAACTTGAAGGTCAAGCTGACCCACAAACTAAAAACTGACAGATCTTCCTCCTCAAAAGTAGTGGAAAATAATCCCTCATTCATGATTCTAGTGTACTTAGTTCAGGAGTTAACACCAGCCTTGTGCTCAAAATGGCCCCTGATGGCCATTTTGGAATTCACGCTCTAGCAGGGCTAGTCCCAATATTTCAGAGGGACATAGGAGCAAATTTTTTCTAAATAGTCCAAGGTACGTAAATCAACAATGAAAAAGTTAGAAACATAACGGTTACGAATTCAATGAAAATGACTGTACTACAAGTGGTTAAAACGAAATCATACATCTTGTCCGAACAACTTTGTCTGCTACATAAAACATGCTTGAGCATAACGAATAAAGAATTAATTATATATAACAAGCACTAAGTTTTAATTCTCTCAAACCTGCAGACCAGAGATATCAAGCAGTTTATGGTGCAATAAGTATTGTTGTCTGGAAGCTATAAATGCCTATGAAAGCAGTATCTTACAGGCAAATTGGTTTTAAAATATGCAACGGCATACCTGTACTAAATGGCTGCTGGAAATTGAGATTATAGCAGTATTTCAGTGACAAACAAGTTTAAAAAAGAATTGGCAATACCATATCACGTGTGATTTTGTTCTTCAAATCCAGTTCCTTAATATCTTCCTCTGGTCGTTTCTTATCTGAAACAAGATTCACATGATATTCATAGAAAATCAGACATCATAGGTGATTGCATTCAGGTAGTATTATTAGTTAGTTACACCATTGTTTTGACGAACACACGTGTCATG